>PVIW01010587.1:0-43240 GCA_004026585.1 Noctilio leporinus
CATTAAAAAAAAAAAAAAAAAGGAAATATTTCTGACTAAATCTCTAATCTACCACATAAGAATAGGGGTCAGAAAGAAGAGAAATTAAGGGATTTCCCATCTAATTTCTCTCCTGGATTATATAATGGTATTCTTCTCTTATCCCTGAGTTTCCATGGCTAGTGTAACAGAAGAAAATGGAGGTTCGGCTGCCTGCTGCAACAAAAGCCAAACTTGTGAGGCAGGTGTTGGTGCAAAAGAAAGGATTTTATTCAGGTGCTTCATGACCTGGGAGAATGGTGGACTCCTATCTTACAGATTATTCCCTTTCTTGCTCAAGCCCAAATTCTTATAGGAATAGGGAGGGGAAGGTTTTTTTCTTTCTGTCCAATAATCTTTCTACCTTTGGACACACTTGGGACACTATACATTCATCTTTCTACCTTTCAGCACACTCAGGGTCTATCTGTTCATATGAGGTCTGTCTAGAAGAAGTCCAGCCATTGTCAACATAACAAGAACAATTTGTGCAACAATGATGTAACCTGGTAGCCAAGGGGAGTGGACTGGATTGCACCTGGGTGAACAATGACAACTTCACTATACTAGTCAGTGAGGGTAGGAGATACCATTGAGTGAGCATGTCTAGTGCGTGGCCATCACATTCAAAATGACTGAGTGAGTAGAGCCACAAATCTGCATTTGATTTTGTGTTAAGCTTGAGCATTCCTCTGTGGACACTCTTGGGATGATTCAAAAGGCTGCAGCTACAGGCAACTGGTGATTGGCAGCTTTGTCACAATAATGTACCTGCTCATGCATCACATTTCATGCAGAGTATTTTTGTGAAACATCAAATGACCCAAGTGAATCAACCCCACTGTAGCCTGGACCCTGTGACTTATGGATTTTCCCAAAGCTAAAATCATTTCTGAAAAGGAAAAGATTTCAGATGATTGATGAGATTCAGGAAAATATGACAGGGCAGCTGATGGTGATTAGGAGAATTATGTGAGGTCCTGAGATGCCTACTTTGAAGGGGCCTGAGACATCATTGTTCCATGTACAATGTTTCTTGTATCTTTAATCTTCTTCAGTAAATGTTTCTATTTTTCATATTACATGTCTGGATACCTTCCTGACAGACCTCATATTTCTAGCTTTTGGCACATCCAGGCCCTGTCCACTCATATTTCTAGTCTCTGGTCATGCTCAGTGTAAGAACCTCTCCCTGCCACCATCATGGCCAATGGAGGTGACTCCCCAGTGCTCCAACTGTCTGTGTGACAACTCCTTTGCACAAAACTGTGGAGCCCTGTAATCCTTCAAGAGTAAATCGATGGAGATTCCAAGATGGCAGAGAAGTAAGAGGAGCTACACCAATCTCCTCCCAGGACCAATCTGAAATTACAACTTAACTGGGAAAAAATCATCTGGAATTATCAACAAAATACCAGCTGGAAAGAAGCCTTACAACCACGGACAGAACAGAAGAGGATGCTTCATCACAACATAACTGATAGGAATCTCAAAAATTCAAGCAGGCTGGCTAGGCCCCCAGCAGAGGCAGCAGCTGAAGGAATGGAGCTAAGGACTGCACCTGAGAAGGTGGACCTCCAGCTGGGCTTCCCAGCCTACAGCAATACAGCTGGGAGTGGAATAGCATCCAGCTGAGAAGGGCAGAAAGTCTCAGGGTTTGCTAGCCTGAGAGTGCTAGAGATAGACAATTACTAAGGTGACTACAAATGAAAATACATTAGCACCCACTTACTCTGGGCTCCAGTGGAGGGAGGGCAGAATGGACTGGAGACATCTGGGGAGAGTTTGCAGCAGTGGCTTGGAGTAGAGAAGTGAGGGAACAGCTGAGGGGGTCCCAGTGCTGATTCATCGCCCACATGACAGGTGGACTACACTGCACCAAGCAACTTTAACCTGAGGGGATATCATAGCCCCACCCACTAGACTCAATCTGCCCTCCCCGGTGGCGTCTAAGCCTGGCAGCTGATCACAGATTCATTGATTTATAGCTGAATCAATCTGTCCTGCCCAGCTGCATCTGAGCCTGGTGGCTGATTACAAATTCATTGATTTACAGCTGGATCAGTCAGCCCCACCCATTGGCATCTGAGCCTGGCAGCTGATCTCAGATTCATTGGATCGCAGCTGAGTTGGTCTGTTTCTCCCAGCAGTGCCTGGGCCTGGCGGCTAATCACAGATTCATTGGATTACAAATGAATTAATTGGCCCTGTCCAGCAATGCCTGAGCCTGGCAGCTGATCACAGATTGATTGGCTTATAACTGAATTAATTGGTCCCGCCCAGCTGTACCTACACCTGATAGCTGAGCACAGATTAATTGGATTAAAAGCTGAAGGGCACAAAGACAGTGGATCTCTGGTTGGCTCCAACAGGATGACTAGGTCCAGCTATAGAATAATGTGACATCACCAGAGGTGAATCCAGGAAGTAAAGAAAGTACACCTCTACATAATAGATCACACCACAAAGACAGGAACTCAAAAAAGCCCAATCAAAAAAGCAAAAGCAAACCAGAAGAGACACCTAGAAATGGGGAGGAAAAGAAACAGACCATCACTGAAAGGAAAGGAGGCATCCCCAGAAAGACCACTAAATAAAATAGAGGCAAGCAAACTATCAGATAAGGATTTCAAAATAATGATGATAGAGAAGCTCAATGAGCTCAGCCACCTCAAAGAAAACTACAAACAACTCTAGGGGAACTACAAACAACTCCAGGGAAGCTACAAGGAATGTACTGAGAAGTACACCAGCATTAAAAAGGACATAGAAACTATCAATAAAAACCAGGAGGAAATGAAGAATACAATTTCCAAATTGAAGAATACAGTAGAAGAAATCAACAGTAGGCTAAAGGAAGCAGAGGATCAGATCAGCAAGCTGGAGGACAACATAGGAAAATATTCCAAGACAGTACAACAAAATGAAAAAAGACTGAAAAAGAAAGAAGATGTTTTAAGAGAGCTTCAGGACAACATGAAATGCAGTAATATCCATATCATAGAGATACCAGAAGGAGAAGAGATGCAAGGAATAGAAAACCTGTTTGAAAAGTAATGACAGAAAATTTCACTAACTTGATGAGTGAAAACATCACTCAAGTTCAGAAAGCTCAGAGGGTCCCAATGAAGATGAACCCAAACAGACCCACTCCAAGACACATCATAATTAAAATGGCAAATTTCAAAGACAAGGAGAGAATCCTAAAAACAGCAAGAGAGAAAGAGTTATAACATATGATGGGGTTCTGATAAGGTTATCAAATGATTTCTCAAACAAACAAATAAAAAAAAACACTACAAAACAGAAGGGAATGGCAAAAAATATTTCAAGCAATGAAAAACAAAGGCCTGCAACCAAGAATACTCTACCCAGCAAGGCTCTCATTCAAAATGGAAAGTGAAATTAGAAGATTCCCAAACAAAAAAAAAAAGGCTAAAAGACTACATCACCACCAAACCAGCATTGCAAGAGATGCTAAAGGGTCTGCTTTAGGAAGATGAAGAAACAGAAAGAGACAGAGAAGAACACAGGTACAAAGGGGAAAAATATCAAAGAATAAGTATCTGTCAGAAATAACCTTAAACATAAACAGATTGAATGCATCAATCAAAAGACATAAGGTAGCTGAATGGATAAGAAAACATGATCCACATATATGCTGTCTACAAGAGACCTACCTCAGAATAAAAAATCAACACAGACTCAAAATGAAGGGAAGAAAAAACATATGTCAAGCAAATGGTCATGAAAAACAGGCTGGGGTAGCAATACTTATTTCAGACAATGCAGATTATACAATGTAGGCCAGTAAAAAGAGACAAAGAAGGACATTTCATAATACTTAAGGGAACAATCCATCAAGAAGATATAACCCTTGTAAACATATATGCATTCAATGTAGGAGCACACAAATATATTTAAAAAATCTTGGAGGACTTCATGAAGGATATGGACAGCAACACACTAATAGTAGAGGATTTAAATACCCCATTATCAACAATGGACAGATCTTCCAAGCAAAAAAAAAAAAAAAAAAAAACAAAACAAAACACCAAGGATATTGTAACATTGAATGATACTCTATGTGAGATGGACTTAACTGACTTATACAGAACTTTTCATTCCAAAGAATCAAAATATACATTCTTTTCAAATGCAAATTGATATTCTCAAAGATAGACCACATGGTAAGACAGAAGGAAAGCCTCCACAAATACAAGAAAATTGAAATCATACTAAGTATCTTCTCAGATCACAATGGCTTGAAACTAGAAACCAACCTCAAGAAAAAAGAAATTAAACATTCTAATTCATGGAGACTGAATAGCATGCTATTAAGTAATGAATGGGACACAGTAAAGGCAGTCCTCAGAGGGAAGTTCATAGCAATACAGGCCTACCAAAGAAAAGTTAGAAAAAGCTTATACAAACAACCTATCCATAAAGCTACAAAAACTAGAGGAGCAACAACAAACAAAGCCCAGAGCAAGTAGAAGAAAGGAAATAATTAAGATCATAGCAGAATTAAATGTTAGAGACTAAAACTACAATTCAAAGAATCAATAGGTCCAGGAGCTGGTTCTTTGAAAAGATAAACAAAATTGACACGCCTTTCATCAAGACCAGATTCATCAAGAAAAAAAGAGAGAGATGACCCAAATAAACAAAATCAGAAATCGCAGAAGAGAAATCACAACTGATACACAGAAATACAAAGGATTGTAGTAAATTACTACAAATAACTATATGGCAAGAAACTCGACAACCTAGGTGAAATGGACAAATTTCTGGAAACACATAATCTTCCAAAACTGAATCCAGAAGAAGTAAAAAGCCTGAATAGACCGATAACAACTAGTGAAATATGAGCAGTAAAAACTCCCAGTGCACAAGAGCCTTGGCCCAGATGGCTACACAGGCAAATTTTACCAAATGCTTAGGGAAGAACTAATTCCTATTCTTCTCAACTTATTCCAAAAAACCAAGAAAAGGGAAGACTCCCAAACTCTTTCTATGAGGTCAATATTATTTCAATCCCAAAACCAGGCCTAGATACAACTAAGAAAGAAAACTACAGGTCAATATCTCTGATGAACATGGATGCTAATATGCTCAACAAAACATTGGCAAACCAGATCCAGCAATACATTAAAAAGATCAGGAGAGGGACAGAGGAGAGCAAAAAGGGGATGGATGTAATACAACAACAATAAAATTAAAAAAGAAAAGAAAAGAAAAAAAATACAAATTAGTAATTATAGGACAGTCATGGGGAATGTAAAGTACAGCATAGGGAATATAGTCAATAATATTCTAATAACTATGTATGGTGCCAGGTGTGTACTAGACTTATGGGAAGGATCACTTTGTAATTATATAAATGTCTAACCACTATGCTCTACACCTGAAACTAATATACAGTAATACTGAATGTCAACTATAATTGAAAATGTTTTAAATAAATGAAAGTTTTAAAAATGTAAAAAAAAAAAAAGATCATATACCATGATCAAGTGGGATTCATCCCAGGGATGCAAGGATGGTACAATATTTGCAAATCAATAAATGTAATACACCACATAAACAAAATGAAAGTCAAAAACCATATAATCATATCAATAGATGCTGAAAAAGCAGTTGGTAAAGCATAGCATCCATTTATCATAAAAACACTCAGCAAAATGGGAATAGAGGGAGCATACTTCATTCAACATAATAAAGGCCAAATATGAGAAACCTGAAGCCAACATCATACTCAATGGGCAAAAACTAAAAGGCTTTCCCCCTAAGATCAGGGACAAGACAAGGGTGTTCACTCTCTCCACTTCTGTTCAACATCACTTTGGAAGTTCTAGCCATAGTGATCAAACAAGAAAAGGGAATTAAAGGCATCCAAATTGGAAAGGAGGAAGTAAAACTCTCATTACTTCCAGATGACGTGTGCCAAGATTCCTACAGCAAGGACTTGGGTTTCTACTACCTTGCCTATTGTCACTACCACTGCTGACCATTCTCCACAAAGCTGCTTCTATCTTATGTATAATTCCCAGTCATGTTCTGTCAGTGGCTGGTCTAATAGATCTGGTCTGCTGAATAATGATTTTTAAACAATTGGGTTGGATGTCTGAGCCTCCCTCTGGGTCCAGGAGTAAGGTGGCCAGGTTTAAGGTAGTTTGCAAGGCAGCATTTGAGTTGTCTAATAAAATGGACTGATATTTTCCCATGTGTTCTGCCATCAGCCAATACCTTCCCTTCTAACATTCTTGTGGAGGGTTTCTATTCTTTGTGTTTTTCCTTTTGAGTTTTGGACAGTCCTTTTTTCAGTAGCCCTTATCCTTGTCATAGGCACATTAATTGGCACCTAGTGGGTCTTTCCCCATCCTGTTCAGGCCCCACCTCTCCCTTTGGTTTCCCTGAATTATTTCTAAGAAAACAGTGGCTTATTTTAATTTCATTGTTTCCTGAGAATGATAAGTCTTAAAGTCTATGTCCACCAGCTGGGAGGGATTCATTTCCAATGCTATATCTCAATATTGGAGCTTCCTTCTGATTTCTGGGGCACTTTGCCCAATAAAAGTCATGTTTACCATTTAGACATTTCCTGGTGCCTGTGAGTGTGTATCAGTGTGCTTTCAGTAGGCCTGATAGATCCTTTCTAAAAAGTCAGAAGGATATTAATTTGGTTTCTGTTAAACAATCTGTATCATGTTCAGGCTCTCTTGTTTCAGCACCCCTTTCTTTAACCCTTTCAATAAGCACCTTTTATAATGTTCTAGGAGTGATAGGTCCTCGATATTCTGGTCCCAGTGGGCTCTGTCAAGTGAATTACCCCAGCTGGGTTAGGGGTCGATCTGTTAGGATTCTCTTAATGGAGGTGATGAGCCTCTTCAATAGTCTAATTTAAAAGTAGCCACCTTTCATCTGCCATTAGCAGGGTGTTAAGGAGAGCCTGTACATCTGCCCAGTTTGGATGTTGAGTGGCAAAAATGGAGGTGATACGATCTACCATTCCCTGTGAAGATCTTTTCTACATGAAGTGTTGGAATTCCAATTCAGTAAATATGAAGTGGAAAATGGAGTATGGGCACAGTAGTGGCCAGTGGGCTGAACTTCCTGGTTAATTCCACCTGTAAGATATTGACTCAGAGTATTGCCCTGCTCTGAATAGGGATGTTCCCTGGCCAAATTGGGTGCAATGCTGATTCTTTGAGGGGAGACCATTCCTTCTTCATATAGGGGTATGGCTTTTGCTCCTCTGGGTCCTATTTCAGGGGTATCTAACAGCAGGGTTGGTGCCATGGGAAATGATCCTACTGCTAATCCTGCATCCCCTGGGTTCAGGACATTAAAGAGACTCTTCTCATTTTCCTTTTCTTCCTGTGTCTTAGGATCAGGGAGGTGTTGTAAAGTCAATTCTCTCCCCTATATTATTAGTCTGTTCCTTTCTTTTTTGAATCCTTTTTGTATAAAGTCATAAGGGATTTTGTGCCATTTCCCTGACTTGGCAAAACAATTCTGATTGTATGATGTAATTTAGAGAACCATTAGAGACCATTTTTCCCCTTAGTCTAAAGTGTACACAGGCCAAAACAGTGTTACAATAGAAAATCAATTATCTCTTTATCATTTGGTCATGGTTGTACATGGACAAATCTGCTAATATTTGGCCCAGTAGGTTCCCTTCAGGAATTGAAACAGAATAACCTCTGTTGGCATTAAAGTACAAACCCAAACTATAACCATAATAAGACCATAGAAAAAGGGGGAACATATAAATAAACCTTGGATCTGTAATTCCATCACTCCAAATAAGTGCTCACAAGCAAGTTAGCATCTTATCTCCTGCCAACCAATCTACAAGGGGTCCTAAATGGACCCAAATGACAGGCAGCCCAAGCAGCAGGGATAGCCTGCCAACTGGTATTGCAAATGGTCCTAACGACCCAAGTGGTACGAAGCAAAAGTAGCAGGAATAGCCTGTTAACCAATAATTCATATGGTCCTAACTGGACCCAAGTGGCACAAAGTGTGATTGGCACAAAGGTCAAGCAGCAGGAGGAATAGAGGACCCCCAGTGTGCATGCCATACATTCTGGTTCAACTTACCCAGGTTTGGAGTCTCTCTGCTCCCAGGCCCATTTTCTTTTACCATCCACATGTTTCAGATAGCTGACACATTGAGAAGAAATTCAGGTATCATTCCCTGAGAAGAGCTCTTGGCAGCTGCTAGGAAATCCACATAGTCCTGCCTGGGCCTTCTGGGACTTACTAAGGGCCAGTGCTGGTGTAAAAGGAAGGAGATTTTATTCAGGTGCCACCCAATCTAGGAAAATGGTGGGCTTCTATCTCAAAATCCATCTCATCTTTCTGTGTAAGCCCACAGTTCTTATAGGGATAGGGAGGAGAGGGCTTTTTTTCTATTCAATTATCTTGCCCGCTTTTGGCACACTTGGGGCCTTATCCACTCATCATAAGGAGTATAGCTTTTCACCAGCTTGCTTAGGCTCCATCCATTCATATTTTCTGCCTTTGGCTCACTCAGTGTAAGAACCTCCCCCTATGGCCATCTTGGCCAATGAGGGAGACTCCCTGGTGCTCCAATGACTGTCTATGGTAACACTAACAAGGATGTTGTTGACTTGGTGTGAGTGGATTACACAGAACTTTAACAAGGCTTGGGGGCTTCCTCTTCAGAGGAATACAGATAGGGACTTCAAGGAATTGTGACATGGAGGTTCATGTCACTGTGGACATTCACTTTGAGTATGGAGCATTCTCATACCACACAAATATAATTTGAAGAAGCCTTGCAACTTCTGCTTATAGTCTCACCCTCAATATGACTGAGTAAGTTGATAGATAAGTTATCAGAAGGTAGAGAAACATGGAGAATCAATGAGTTTGAACAGTTATATCCTCCCCTTTATTATTAAGGTTCACAGTTTTGTATCTTCTGTATCTTAAGTTTATTCATCAGCATGAAACAAGGAGATAAAACCACATTGGTACAATTACAGAGGTGCGTCAGTAATTATCATTAAGGAGTACAATTGAAAACACATTTTATTTAAATATTTATCGTAGAGAATTGTGGTTTCTGAATTTGCAGTGCTTCTAGTGAAGCAGCCTGGGAACCTTTGGTTCTTTAGATGACTGTCAGAGCTTAGATGTTTTCTCCTTGGGCTCCATCTCCCCTATATTGCCAGTGATGATGTGATACAGTTTCATGGAAAGAATAAACTGTTAAATTGGAACAGAACAGCCCCTAGAGATATGAAGGATATGAATGAAATGACATTTAAAAGAATCTTGGAAGGAGGGTGAGGAAGGGGGAGCAGTGGAGGAAAAATGAAATGAATGTAATATAACAATAATAAAATAACATTTTAAAGAAAAAAAAAGAATCTTGGCTTAAAATTCAAAATCCTGAATTCTCCCCACTTTGACTGTAGTATAAATTGAAGAGGATGTGATTTTGTGCCATGTAGGGACTGTAAATATCTTCAAATTACATAAATATGCCTTTTCCCTCTACAACTTCAGGGATGGAATTTGGGGGGCTCTTCAAAATAGGGCATGTTTTAAACACAAAGGGCTTTGTTCTGTGCAATTGTTGTTGTTGTTGTTTGACAGCCTGGGTGATGCAGGGCCAATTCCTATGTTAAGAAAGTGTCAATTACTTAGCTAATTGCATTTATCACCCAGGATTCTTTTCCATTGATAACAACTGTGTATTTGGGGTTTTTGTGTGCTACATGGTTATTTCCCTAGCTGCAGTGAATATGGTTTTATATTTATGTGAAGTTGCTAATGTGTTGCTTACTATATAATGAGCAATGAGCTTCTGACAGCTCCATTCATTAGTCAGCTTGAGGGAAAAATAAAAGAAAACACAGTGATCCAGCAATCACCATCAGCACAATCAAAGCCACATTTTAGTTAAATATGTATTTATCTTGTGAATTAATACAAATGAAACACTGTTTTTTAAAACTCATGAATGACTTTGCCACTGAGACTTGAAGACCAAGATCACAATTTGAGTAGAGTTTAATGCAGACCATAACTTAGCAGTCCACAACTTCATGTACAGAGTTAAATAATGTCAATTATTCACAATTATTCACTGTGATGAATCATTAAGATTGCTTTGTGTGAATGTGTAGAGAGATGATAGCACATGCAGCTGCAGCTGTTACTTCAGAATTCCAACTTTGCAAAGTAAGAAGGAAAAAAAATGCTCAAAGAAAACTTAAAGTACTGATAGTAATAAAAGCAAATCCTTCTGATTGGCCAAATGTGCTTCTTCATGCATTATATATCTATATATGTAATATATATATCTATATATGTAATATATAGATATAGATATATATAAATGCAGCCACATTTATATAATATATTATATATATATATAAATGTAATATATATATATATAAAAAATATAAATGCAGCCACAATGATTAAATGTGTAGGAGAGGGGGGGAGATGACTGATGTCAATGCTTAATGCAATTTTATTTATTTATTTATCTTACTTAAAAATGAAGGTGGCATTCCTTTTTTTTTTAAGATTTTATTTATTATTTCCAGGGAGAGAGGGGAAGGGAGGGAGGTAAAGAGGGAGAGAAGCATCAATGTATGGTTGCCTTTCACCTGCCTCTAGCCATGGACCTGGCTGGAGACCTGGTTATGTGCCCTGGCTGGGGAATTGAACCAGCGACCTTTAGGTTTGCAGACTGGCATCCTATTCACTGTGCTACCACAGCCAGGGTGCTTAATGCAATTTTAATGTGTATATGAATCACATGAGTAGGTCTGAGATGGGATCCAGATTCTGAATTTCTAACAAGCCCCTGGTGATGTTGATGCTGCTGGTCTGGGGATCAGAAACCATTAGTTCTCAACTGGCATCCATTTTGTGTACCAGAGGACACAGACAATGCCTGTGCTTAATTACACAACTGAGAGAGGTGTACTGATGGCATTTGGGTGAGTTGAGGACAACAATGCTTCTAAGCAGCCTACTATGCTTCTGCAGCATAGTGCCCCCAGCAGAGAATCCTCCAGGTCTGAATGCAGCTGAGAGACCCTGCTGGAGGATCTCCTTTGTGCAGCACATACATCCTTGATTAGGTCCATGCTTCACTGCCTGCCTCCACAGTCTAATCTGGCTGCCCAAAATTCCACTCATGAGTCTCTGTTTGGATTTTAACCATTGTTGAAGCACTTTAATCACTTATTAGCCATAAAAACAGTAGCCGGTGGGATCACTTGTTGAGACCTTTTCTGTGCTAAGCACTGTTGCAGGTGCTTCCTGCCCTGTCATGCAAGGTATTTACTAGCATTATCTCCATTTTCCAGATATGAAATCTAAGCAATGTATTTGGGTCATTTCTGCAACTGGCTCAAGCTTTGGAAAAAAATCACTGTAACTGTAAACTTGTTGATATTTAAATACAGGGTGCATGTGATTAATTGGCAAAATTTTAGTAAAATAAACAACATACCACAAAAGTATATTTTGAAATAAATTTATTCTTATATGTACATACATAAACATAGTCATTTTTTAAATTGTTCAAAAACATCTCTATTTGCTGCAATAATAGACTCAATTCAACTTTGGAATCTTGAGCACACTGTAATTAACTTTTCTTTATCCATGGACATCATCACATTTTCAATCTTAGCTTTAATAGCCTCTTTATTGGAAAGAGGTTGTTTATTAACTTCTCTCTCACAAACACTGCATACATAATAGTCTAAAGGATGTTCATGTGGTGATCTAGGCGGCCAGATTTCCTTTGACCAGAATTCAGGAACATTGACACTGAGAAATTCTTGCACCTTTTTGGTGTTATGTGCTGGTGCACCATCTTGTTGGAAGATAAAATGACATCCACTTGCAACTTGCTTCATCCATGGTACAACTACTTCTCTCAAAATGTCAAGGTAAACATCCTGGATCTTCACTGATGATCTCCTGGATTCTGGGAAAATATCTGGACTTGACAATCCTTGCATACCTTCTGTATTTTCCTTGTTGGTATGGTGACATCAGTACCAGCATCATACAACTTCTTCATATTGTGAACTGTATGTAAAGGGATGTTATTGAAGTCTGCAATTTCCTTAGCAGTTGGCCCTGCACGGAGTCCAGAAATTATAGTTGCTGTAACATTGTAATCCTTTGACATGACAGTTGCTCTCAGAATTTAATACTTTATATCTGAAACAATGATGTTAAATCATAACCTTAGAAACAGTTTTTCAAAATGAGTGAGAAGCACGTGAAACAAGGAGATGCAACATTATTGCCAAATGATCACACACACCCTGTCAATATAGTACAAAAATTAAAAAATACAAGAGATCAATGCAATGAAGAATGAGGCTCTGTTCCTCTCCTTGCACCCAGCCATCCCCTTCTGCTTCCCAGGAGTATTCTCAGTTTCCTGGGTATTCTTCAGAATCTATATTAAAGGATATATAGGTGACAGATAGATAGATAGATAGATAGATAGATATAGATAGATAGATAGATAGATAATCTACAACATGATAGGTTACTATGCAGTTTTCTAGGACTGCCATAACCAATAACCACAAACTGGGACTTGAAATAATAGAAATGTATTCTCTCACAGCTGGAGGTCAGATCTAATGGTTGGCAGTATCGGTTCTTTCTAGAGGTCTGAAGGAACATCCTTTCCTGAGTCTCTCCTAGCTTCTGTGTTGCCAGCAGTCCTCAGCAATTTTTTGTTTATAGATGCATCACTCCAATCTTCGCCTCCATCTTCACATGGCAGTCTGTGTCCAAATTTCCATCATCTTTTAAATGCATATACTTAAACTTACTACCTTTGCGGATAAGGCCACATTCAAAGATACCAGGGGTAAGGATCAACATAGCTTTTTGAGGAGCACAGTTCAACCCACAACAGCCACCAACATTTACTTCATTTCTTGCTCTTTTCATCTATGATTATGTTTTGGATATTGGTCCACACCTGTACATAGAGCTTCCCTTTCTGAGGTTGTGTCAGGTTCCAATGTGCAGACACATCATAATCATTTAACCAGTCCTCTGTCAATGGATGTTCAGGTTTAACCAACCTTCTGCAAGTTCATTCTCATTTTGACTTGTTTCCCTTTCTTCATTTTTAGAAAATAACCAAACAACATGGGAAAATAAATTATTTCCCATCTCTTCACACATCTAAAGTCCTAAGAGGGTCTAGGGTCTCAGGGGTGACCTCTGAGAACCTACTCTACATTGTTCAGAAATCTAACTTGTTTCCCACCATGGATGAGTATAGTTTCACCAGTGTTTGTCAAGTGGTGGCTGTAAAGGTTCTTTACATGAGCACAACTTGTAACACCGCATACAAATTTGGATTGCAGAGCTGCACCCAAAACCATCTCCCCAGGAGGTGTGGCTTATTTTAAAGAAACTTTTCAGTGGTTCTAATAGATAATTAGGATTGAGAGCTTCCAGATTATGCCTTGAACTGTGTGCCAAGTGTTGGGAATATGGCAATAAATACAGTTCAGCCCTTGCCCTCAAGGAGCCCATGGTTTCTTAAGAAAACAGACCTAGGAACATCTCCCTCTGATCTGAATCTACACAAGGACCATCAGTTCAGCCCAGGTGTAGGAGCTGGATGGGATGCAAGGGAGGGAGCTAATGCCTCCTTTGAAAGTTTTAAGATAAGTAGCAAATAGCTGAGCCAAGAGCAATGTAGGCAGAAGGTATAGTATAGGCAAGGACACAGAACAGAGCAACCATGATGTGTCTGGGAGAACTGCCAGTGTTGGGTGTTGTGGAAATGCAGTGATTGAGGTAGGAAGGGAGAAAGTGAGTCTAGAGAAGGCAGCCAATGTTACACTACAGTGGTCTTTTGTATCCTTCCTGGTCCCCTAATGCCTAAAATTAACTTGCAAGCTGATAAATGCTTTGTCCCCAAGTCTCCTAAGGCAAATTTACTCACCCAGCAAGGCAAACCCAGAGGTCTGAAGAGGCTGATGAAGTGTCTCTCCTGGTAGCCTGAGAGCTGGGATCAAGAACTGACAAAGAATTCCCAAGGATCTAGAGCCAGTACATGTTGGTGCAGAAATAACCTGGGTGCCACCAAGAAGAAAAAAGGAATGAATGTGGGAACAGTGTCCATTACAATCTCATCCTTGTATTTAAGAAAATTGATGATGCAAAACTTGGGCAGGGCTGGGGGAAGGTGAGGAGGAACCTGACCATGGCTGAGTGGAGGCTGGCCATCTGGAGCAGAATCTGCCTCGCCAAACAATCCCTAATTGTTTTGAACAAGGTGCATAAGTTTTGTTTGGCTTCCTCCACTCTGCACAGTCTACCTATTGAGACTGTTTTTTATTTTCTTATGAAACAGTAAGGTCAATATAATTTAAAAACATACTCATTTCTTGGTGAATGGGCAGGTAATGATGAGCTCCTTCTTGGAGGAAGGGCTTGTTTTTCTTTTTTATGCTGCAAGTTGAATAAAGAAGGAGATGACAAGGAAGGAGGTGCTGGTACAGACCCAGCCTTCCAGGGTGCATAGAAGGAACTGCTGCAACTTGAAGTCAGGGAGCCCAGAAATTGTATCTGTTCTATACCCTATTTCCCATGCACCCCATGGTCAGCATACTCCCTGTGACCTAGAGGGTATTCCATAAATATTTATTTACTGACCAACAGTGAGAGAGAGAAGGACACACATATTCTCAGATTACCAGTTTGGCCACAGGCACCATGGAAAGATTATCTCAAATATTGTCCCAGTGAACTTTCTCTAAAATCCTAGAATTGGATATATTTTTAAAAATAGAATTGGCAAGTGGGGAATAAAAGAGGAGAGTTAAGTGCCCAGCACAGCAGGCTCAGGATGAACATGAAGGAGTAAATGAAGCAAGGGGCTGATAGAGAAACTTTGTTGAATATTAGTTTTCAGAGAGAAACAAGGGAGCATTGTAGCTTGCCTGAGAGAGAAAACTGACATTTCCAAACCTAGGAAGAGGTAAGAAACAAAAGATCCCTGGTAATATAATCCTCAATACTAGGAAGGCAGGGGGTGTGGAAAGGGTAAAAGGCAATCCCTTTTCCATAGAGTTTCTATCACAGCTGCTGCTCCCAAACACACTCTCTGTATCAGGTAATAGGCCAAGTGCTTTGCATCTGTAAGAATATTTACACCTACTGGACACCCTGTGAGATGTGTTCTAGAAACCCCATTTTACTAATGAGGAAACAGGTTTGGGAGGCTGAGAAACTGGCCCAATCCTACCACAGAGGCAAAGTCAGGATTGGAACCTAGACTGACTGTCTCCAAAGTCTGGGCCCCGACCTCGGTGCCACATTCACATCCCACTTTACCCAGACATCCCACTTCATTTTAGATGTGGTCAAAATGTTTCCTTGTAACTAATTCTAAGCCTTCACCTCATGATCTCTCAACTTATAAAAAGTAAGCTCATTTTTTATAATGTAATTGTAAAATATTCACACATACAGACTAAGGAGATTTGGACTTATCAGGTGATGAGAAGCTGTGGAAATTTAAGCCACTTTCTTAGGAACCCGAAGGAAAGGACATTTGGAACTATGTAGTGAATTTGGTAAACTGCAAAAGGTTAATTATTGGAGGAAGTCTCGTAGGTCCTACACTTGGCAGTACTGCCTCAATTACCAGTGATAGATGCTTGCCCTAAACTAGATTAAGCATAAAGGGATTAACTGGTTGTGGCAAATCAGGAGTCCAGAATAAGGTTTGGGATTTAAAACAGGGCTAGATTGGAAGCTCAAGCCAGGCTGTGGGGTTTAGGTCACTCTCCAACTTCTTGGCTCCTCTCTCTCTTTTACTGGTTTCTTAGGTGGCTCCCCAACTCTGGCCTTGACCCTGTCCTTTCAGCAACATACTCAGTCAAATCAATCTCTTTCAAATGAAACACTAATTTGCCTGGAATCCACCCTCTTGGCCCTGATAGGCTCATGTGCCCCTCTTAGAACCAATCTCTAAGACCAGCAGCACAGGGTTCTGCTGAGCCATGCCTGGATCCTAATCTCACCCTTGGGATTGGAGATGGAGCCAACCCAAACCAACCTGGAACCTGAGGACTGAAAGTGAGGGGGAGTCATTCATTCAGTTGGAGGGTGGGGGTAGGGTAGGCTTCAGAAAACTCAGTATTGTTGCAAAGAGGAGTGTGAGCCTGGCAGACAAAAACAACAGCTGTCTTCATGACACCTTGGGGAAACTGGGCAGATGATGATTGGGAATGCTTGGTGATGGTGTAAATTCTCTGAGGCTCAAGGAGTAGAGTCCTCCGTGGTCCCATACATTCCTCTTACTGGATTTAGATGGCAGGGTCCACAGTGGGTTTTGCAGTTGCTAAGTGGAGTCCACAGAGAAAGGGGAATGCTGGTCCCTGAGTGGGCTGGAGGAGTAAAATCAAATTGCAGGAAGAAGGAGTTCTGGTTTCTCTGGGGGTTTAGGATCTACAAGCCAGAGGAAGCAGGTGATGTATTCATTTCTGTTGTACTAGACCCTCAATTGCCAAATTAGGGTTAGATTTGCATTCCCAGTTTTCCATGTAGTAAATTGTTCTCATGCAAATAGAATTGGTACAAACACAAGTGCTCAGATTATGCATGCAATCTGTCCTGTAGCCTGTCTGCTGTGTGAGGCCTTTCTAAAGGGTTTGTCATATCTTTGTTAGCCCCAGGGTATCTTTTAGATAATGATCTCCCCTTTCACCTTTGAGGGACAGGAAGTGGCCCTTCCTGGTCACAGATAAGTCATGGTGGGCTGGTTCTCCTAAAGTGGGTTCTGAAACCACCAGCAGGTCTCAGAGGCTCTGGTCTGGTCTCAGAGTGCATCTGTCTCCAGACCTGTGTCCAGCCCAACTCTGTCTGCTTAAAGACACAATCAAGGCATTTAAAAGACAGTACCAAAGCCCTGGCCTTTTTTTTTTAGGGTTCTGCTTCAGTCTATCTGGGTGAAGCCCAAGCTTGGGCTTTTTCTTCTCTTGTAAAACTTCTCAAGTGATTCTAAAATACAAGTAATCTGAGAGCTCCTATTGTCACTGGAGTTTGTCCTGAGCCATATCTCAGTACAGCTGTGCTTCCTGTAGTAATTTGTCCTCTCTCTCCTTTGTACTTGCCTTTTTTCCCCCTCCCCTCACACCTCACTCTTCTCTTCCTGTGGCTTGCCATTGAACCAAGTCCTTCAGTCAGGCAGTCTCTCTGCCTTGGGCCTCAGTTCATTAGTCTATAGAATTCATGTGCCAGGGTTACATAATTCCTGGTTATCTTGGGTTGTTAAGTTTCCTGAAATTTGAATTCCTAAAATACAGCCAACCCATCTTCTGGATCATAAGCTTGTGAGGTTCAACTATCACTTGAACATCCTATGTACTCCAAAGTCATCCTTAGGTGGAAACTTCTCATTTGGGAGTGATTTGGCACTCGGGGAACACTTGACACATTTTTGATTACCACAAAGATGGTGCTATTGTCAGCTAGTGGTTAGAGACCAGGGATGCTGCTCATCATCCAATGACACATAGTACTGTCCCCTACACAAAAAGTTCTCTAGCTCAAAATTTCAGTACTGTTGAGGTTGAAACACCTTGCCTTGGGTGTTCAAGTTTGACCTCCATTCAAAATGCCAACCAGCTTGACATGTTATTCTCAATCTAGTCCCCTAAGGCTCACCTACTTGGGTCATCTGGGAAGCTGCAAAAGGCTGGTTTCTACAATACTCATGAATTTGCCACACATTTTCTAGGTTTTATTGACTTTCCCTCAATATATAAATCACTTTCTATACTGTGACACATGGTTACTAAAGCTTTTTTTTTCTTCCTTTTCTTCTGTCTTGGTTTCTTCATGCCATACCAGTTTGAAGTGGGGGCGAGAGGGACATCTGTTTCAGCCTAAGCCTCTGGAGGAGGCCCTAAAAATGTCTTGAGAAGAGTTGAGGTGGAGACCAAAAAGGCAGCTCTGTGTGACAGCCCTGTATAGCCCTCTTCTCTCCAGACAAATGAAGCTAAAATAAAAGTAAAGAGTTCCCATTCTGTGTTTATATTATTCCTATTTAATAGAGGGAGAAAAAAATTAAATATAAGAGGTTCTTATCAGCATTTAAGAGGTAGAAATTTCTAGATAATTTTTCAGAGTCAATCAGTCAACTAGAGGGCTTTGTCATTTACAAGATGAACACGATATATATGGGGAAAGATGGTATGTGAATTACCAAACTACTTACTTGCTTGATTGACATTTTCCCTGATTTCCCCCAGATGGTGAAATGCTTATGCATCACTTATCTTCAGTTTCTGTTACTGGAAAAGGGAGAAAAGAGAAAACCAATCAATGAGACAGAGGGATGGATCTTTAGATGACCCATTTCCCAGCCTGTTGTTTAGAGGACTGTATCAGTAAAAAGAGGAGGTGATAGTGCAACTTTGATTTAAATGCACTTCACAGAGATTACATGAACTAAGGAGGTATTCTCTAATGAACAGTTAGAAGGACCTTTGAATTTAGCCTCTGTGACTACTCGAGAGAAAAATTTTAAGCTTGCCTAAGAGTAAGTATGTATGCTATATCAAGCTCACTGTAGAGAGAGCTTGTTAGATAAAATAAGTGTAAAAATTTGAAGAACTTTAGAAGGAATAGAATTGCTATGAACCATTTTGAAATCAAGACATACAAATGAATTAGTTTTATGGGTTTTAGAGTAATGAACAATCTTAGCATCAAAGGATATGTTACTGTAACTCTGTTTAGCTCTTATAGAGGAGGGAAGACAGGAGTTTGGCCAGATTTGTCAAAGCCTAGGTTGTTCTAGATCAGTGATTTTTAAAACATGTAATAACTGACCATTCAGTCAGGGGTACTGACCTCTTTTCCCTTAGATTGTCAAAAAATGACAACTGCCAACACAACAATAACTGTCCGGTGTGAATGAATTAAAGTGATATCTATTTTTTTGTCAGATGAGCAAAAATATAATATATATTTTGATGTGCCACATAATTTTAGTAATTAGTTTGTGTGCCAAGAAATTTTTTAAAAAGTTGAAAATTGCTATTTTAGCTGAATTAGTGATGATTCTCACTCATTTACTTGAAACAACCAATGACCTAAGATCCCAAGACTCCTCTATGTGCCTCCCTGACAAGCCACTAAAGCAACAGGCCCACCCAGTCAGCCCATTTCAGGAAGCACTGGTCTTCATTAACACATTGCTTTCCCTGAGCTCTCTTAACCAAAATTTTCTGATAAAACTCTAATTTGAGGGTACTGGTTCAATAAACCACATGATTTCTGAGTCAAATATTTTATTTTTTATAACACTTTAATATATTTTATTGATTATGCTATTAGTTTCCCAATTTTTCCCCCTTCGCACCCTCCACTTGGTATTCCTCATTTCCTTAGGCAACCCTCTCCCAACCCCCACTTGGTTCAGGTTCATGAGTCATGCATATAATTTCTTTGGCTATTCCATTTCCTATACTGTTCTTAACATCCCCATGCGTATTCTGTACCTACCAATTTGTATTTCTTAATCCCCATACCTTTTCCCCCATTATCCCCCATCCCCCTTCCCCCTGCTGATAACCCTCTAAATGATTTTCATATCTATGATTCTGTTTCTGTTCTGTTTGCTTGTGTTTTTTTTTTTTTGTTTGTTTGTTTTGTTTTGTTTTTAGATCAATTGTTGAGAGCTGTGAACTTATTGTCATTTCAATGTTCATAGTTTTAATCTTTTTCTTAAATAAGTCCCTTTAACACTTAATATAATAATGGTTTGGTGATAATAACCTCCTTTAGCTTTACCTTGTCTGGGAAGCACTTTAGCTCCCTTCCATTCTGAATGATAGCTTTGCTGGATAAAGTATGCTTGGTTGTAGGTCCTTGCTTTTCATCACTTTGAATACTTCTTGCCAGTCCCTTCTTGCCTGAAAAGTTTCTTTTGAGAAATCAAGTAACAGTCTTTTGGGAACTCCCTTGTCAGTAATGATATGCTTTTCTCTTGCTGCTTTTAAGATTCTTAATTTTTAACCTTTGGCATTTTAATTTGATGTGTCTTGGTGTGGCTCTCTTTGTATCCATCTAGTTTGGGACTTTACGTGCTTCCTGGACTTCTATGTCTATTTCCTTCACCTAATTAGAGATGTTTCCTTTCATTACTTTTTTTGAATAAGTTTTCAATTTTTTGTTCTTTTCCTTTTCTTCCAGCATCCCTATGATTCAAATATTGGTGTTTGAAGTTGTCCCAGAGGCTCCTTAACCTACTCTTGTTTTGCTTTTTTTTGTTTGTTTTTTTTCTTTCCCTTCTTGCTGTTCTGATTAATTTTTTTCTGCCTTATGTTCCAAATCATTGATTTGATTCTTGGCCTCACAGTCCACTGTTGGTTCCCTGTAAATTTTATTTAGTGTAAACTTTATTTTTGCCTGGGTCCTTTTTATGCTGTTGAAGTACCTACCCAGTGAGTTCCTTGAGCATCCTAATAACCAATGTTTTGAACTCTGTATCTGATAGATTGATTATCTCCATTTTGTTTAGTTCAGTTTCTGCCAGTTTTGTTCTGTTCTTTCATTTGGGCCATATTTCTTTGTCTCCTCATTTTGGCAGCCTCCATATGTGTTAGGTAGAGCTGCTTTGACCCCTGTCTTAGTAGTGTGGCCTATTATAGAGAAGCACACCAACAGGTTGGATGGGGCAGAACCTTAGGTAATCACCAGGGTGGGGCAACCTATGTGAACCAGGTTGATGGAGCCCACAATATGGTGCCACAGCTCTGTGTCTCTGTGTAGGGGAGGGTGCCTCTGGAGTTTTGTCAGGGAGGAAGATGTCTACTAGCACTCACCCTGTCGCCAGACACTTATAAGTCTCTCTGTATAGCACTGATGCCCTCCCAGCTGCCTCTCTGGTAATGAATCCCAGAAGACATCTGTCTTGATCAGTTTGTATAAATGAATGACTTGTATTTGCTTAAGTATTTGGGAGGGCCTTCTCTAAAAGAAACCTAATAGGAAGTGGATTTTTTTTCTTTTAAAAAGAAGTAAAAGAGATGAAGTAAATGGATAATTAAAATTTGTCCAGTTGATGGGTGAGCAACTACATCAATTAAAATGCTGAGTGTATTAATGATGTGGGAAGGTGCTTGAGAAATCAGAGCTAGGAAAATAGTTGGGAGGTATTGAAGTTGACTTTTAGATTGGCCTGGATTTAAGTTCCCACTTTGGCAAATATCACACTCTCTCAGAACCAGTTTCCTCATCTGTAGAATAGGAATAATAAGAGTATGAACCTCAGTATTAGGATATTCAAAGAGAATATGCACAGGAATTTCTTAATGTGTGTCTGGCACATTGTAGATGCTCAGGGAATGCGAACTATTGCTACCATGGATTTTAATATAAGACAGCATTGCTGATGATAACATACATTATTTTTAATAGTGTTTATGATAGAAAGAAGAATTCCCTGTTCCAAAGATGTCCACACACTGACTCTGTGAGCTGTGAATATATTACCTCATCCTGCAAAGAGGGCTTTGCAGATGGGATGAAGACTATGGACCTTGACATAGGTAGATTATCCTGTATTTTCTGTGTGGGCCCAATCTCATCACATGGGTGTTTAAGATCAAAGAACCTTACCAAGATGAAATGAGAGAGAGGTGAGATGACAGAGAAAAGGTCAGAGAGATTAAAGGTTGCTGTCTTTGAAGGTGGAGGAAGGGAGTTAGAGCCAACAATTAGAGGTGGCCTCTCGAAGCAAGGAAAGGGGTTCATCCTAAAGCCTGCAGTTGTTCATACCACAACATTAGCCTAGTAAAAATCTGTGCTAAAAAATATTTTAACATACAGTATTATAAGATAATAAATTCATGTTGTTTTAAGCCACCAAGTTTGTGGAATTTGTTACAGTAGCAATGACAAACTAACAAACTGCATTGAGGAGACTCACTGGAAGTAAATAACTGGTTCTTATAGCAGGAAATTTTCTGTTTATCTTAAAAACTTCTTTTGAAACACCAAGAATACCAGAATCATTTTTCTTATCAAAGAAATCTAAGAAAGAGTGCATGCATTGGGCAGCAAAGTGGGAATCTTCATGGTACTGTTACTGAGACCACTAGCTGCATCTTTATAGACCTTCTGTGAAGTGCCAGGAATTTGACATCCATTACTTCTGAGCCATAGCATAAAAGCTGTGGGGAAGGCATCATTGTTAACTCAGTAGTGTTACCATTTCATAGATGATGCAACTGCTGCTCATAACAGTCAAGTACTCAGTCTAATTGAATATTCTGTTTGTGATGGCAAAACAACAAATTTTACTTTTTTTTTTTTTTTTTTTAATTGGTCTGCATGTGGTACAGGCAGGCCAATGACAGCTCTCTCAGATCCTTACTTTTTCATTCATTTAATAAGGTGGCTAGCTGATCTGCTGGATAAGATTCAAGGTCTTGGAAGAGTCTATCAACTTCAAGACCCTAAAGCAAGAGATCAGTTAACTTCCTGTAAAAGATCAGATAGCAAATATTTAAGGCTTTGAGGCCAAATAGTATTTGACACAGCTATTCTCAGCTATGTTGTTATGAGCATGAAAGCAACAGAAAGTAATACTCAGATGAACAGTAGCGGTTACATTCCAATAAAACTTTATTTACAAGAAGGACAGAGACTAAATTTGGCCTAAGGGCTATAGTTTTCCAAACTATACTTTAAAGCAGAGACAGCAAAGTGGACACCAATAAGTGAAACTTGGCCAAAGATGTCTATGATTAGCTCACATAATGTTCAGCTCTTAAAAACTATCAGAAAGGGAGAACCAGGATGGTGGAGGAGTAAGTGGAGCTACACCAATCTCCTCCCAAGACCAAATTGGAATTACAGATTAACTGGGGAGAAATCATCCTGAATAACCAACAGAACAACATGTGGAGAGAAGTCTTATTACCAGGGACAGAACAGAAGAGCCGATTCATCACAACATGACTGATAGGAAGTGTGGAACTGCGAGAGGCTGATGGGGCTCCCAAGGGCAGGAGCTGAAGGGATGTAGAAACAGCTCAGCAGTAGGGGGTTCCACCTGAGAAGGGTGGGATCTAAACCCCCAACTGGGCTTCCTAGCCTACAGCAACACAGCTGAAAGTAAAACAGCACCCAGCTGTGAAAAGCAAACCTGCCAGGTTTTAGCTGGCTTGACAGAGAGACTGAGTTTTTGAAGGAACCCCACATGACAACACAGAGGCACCCACTTACCCTGGGCTCCAGCAAAGAAAGGGCAGAGCGGACTAGAGAAGCTTGGGGAAAGTTTGGGTCAGTGGTTTTAGGGGGAGATCTGAGGGAGCAGCCCCTGAGTCCAGTGCTGACCCATCACCATATACCAGCAACCCACGTTTCTCCAAAGGGTGGTGGTAGCCTGAGGGGAAGCCACAGCCCCACCCATAGGAATTAATCCACCCCACTTAGCAGTGCCTAACCCTGACTTCAAATCACAGGTTGATTGGGTTAACAGCTAAATTCATCTGCCCCGCCCAGAGGTGACTAAAATTGACTACTGATGACAGACTGTTTGGATTAACAACTAAAGGAGACAAAGACAGTGGATCTCTGGTAGTCTCCAACTGGCTGACTTACCCTGGACTGGAACACAAGCTGATGTCACCAAGCACAGATCCAGGAAGTAAAAAAGTGCACCTCTACACCACAGAAGGTCACACCACTAAGACAGTAAGTCAAAGCGGACCAATCTCAGAAGCAGAAACAAACAAAAGCCACCTAAAATGGGGAGAAAAAGAAATAAACCCTCAGCAAATGGAAAGGAGGAATCCCCAGGAAGAGAGCAAAATGAAATAGAGGCAAGCACTCTATCAGACATGGAATTCAAAATAATGGTGATAGAGAAGCTCAATGAGCTCAGTGAGTTCAAAGAAAACTACAAACAACTCCAGGGGAACTACAAAGAGCTCCAGAAAAACTACAAAGAACTCTAGGGAAGCTACAAGGAACTTATTGAGAACTACACAGGCATTAAAAAGAACATAGACATCATCAATAAGAGCCAGGAGGAAATAAAGAATACCATTTCTGAGTTGAATAACACAGTAGAAGGAATCGAAAGCAGACTAGAGAAAGCAGAAGATCAGATCACCGAGCTGGAGGTCAATGTAGAAAAAACTCCCAGATAGTGCAACAAAATAAAAAAATGACTGAAAAATAATGAAGAGGTTTTAAGAGAGCTACAGGACAAAATGAAACTTAAGAACATCCGTATCATAGGGATACCAGAAGGAGAAGAGGAGGAGCAAGGGATAGAAAACTTCTTTGAAAAGGTAATGACAGAAAACTTACCTAACTTGAGGAGAGAAAATGCAAACTCAGGAAGCACAGAGGGTCCCAAGGAAGATGAGCCCAAACAGGCCCACTCCAAGTCACATCATCATGAAAATGGCAAATTTCAAAGACAAGGAGAGAATCCTAAAAGCAGCAAGAGAGAAACAGCTAATGACATACAAGGGGGTTCCCATAAGGTTATCAGCTGATTTCAAAACAGAAACACAACAAGCCAGAAGGCAATGACAAAAAATATTTCAAGCAATGAAAAACAAAGGGCTACAACCAAGAATACTCTACCCAGCAAGGCTGTCATTCAAAGTGGAAAGTGACATAAGGTGTTCCTCAGACAAAACAAGTCTAAAGGATACATCTCCACCAAACCAGCATTGCAAGGGATGCTAAAGAGTCTGCTTTAAGAAGATGAAGAAACAGAGATAGACAGGAACACAGGTACAAAGGTAGATGGATTAAATGCACCAATCAAAAGACATAAGGCAACTGAATGGATAAGAACCAACTTTAATTTATGAATGCTTTAAAGTGATCTTGTTATAAATAGATTTTACTACATAAGGTACAGTTTTGTATATTAATTGTATCTACATTACTGCAGGTTAAGTTTTCTTAGACTGGAATCATTTCACAATATGGGAAAATCAGGTTACTTGCAATAACTCAGGAAAATCGAATGCAGTTAGGGAAGAAGAAAAAAGTAAGAAAAGGTGGATGTATATTACATAGAAGACATGCTATCTTTCTTATCCACTATTATAAAATATGTGCTTGTTTGTGGGTGTGTAATATACAGATTTTGTTAGCAATTTATGTTTTAAATAGCAACCAACTGGTCATGGGTGTGTTGTGAAATCAGTCGATCTTTAGGTTAGAAAAGATGCTGAGAATGAAGACCAATTTGGATAGAAGTTGCAAACTACTAAACTATATGATTTGTGTCCATAGACAATATATATTCTCATATTAGCATGTAAATTAGATGAGATTTCTTTCAACTAAATAATTTCCAGTTATGAAACATCCCAAACTGGGGATACTTGGGAAAAGGAATGAATGCTATAGTAAAACTTCATTATTGAAATATGAACATACCTAATCTCTGCCTCAACAGACTCTTAAATAGTTCAGGGGTTAGTTTAGGACCACATAGGAAGTCAACCACAAGTTCAAAAAATAGCTAGAATACTATTCTACAAAATTATTTAAATCCTAGGGCTTTTTATTTTTTACCTCAACTTAGTAGACATAATAATGTCTACTTTGTGGACCAGCTGAGCACTGCAAGTGCCATTATTTGTGAAGACTCAAACTTGTAAAACACATGTAGAG
Organism: Noctilio leporinus; assembly: GCA_004026585.1. Classification (NCBI taxonomy): domain Eukaryota; kingdom Metazoa; phylum Chordata; class Mammalia; order Chiroptera; family Noctilionidae; genus Noctilio; species Noctilio leporinus. The sequence goes on from PVIW01010587.1 coordinate 25,741, forward strand.
GAAAAACAGAGGGTATTGAAAGAAGTAAGACCTGTGTACAGCCTAAATAAATAAATAAATAAATCTACTATTTAAGATAGAAAACTCCAAAAAGAATAAGTTGTAGTTCCAGTAGCTTAAAGTAAAGTTGAGTTGTATTATTGGAGGGGGGAGGATCTGACTCAGAAACCAAATTTATTTTTTACTATGGGTTTGGCACTGTCCCTAGGACACAAAAGTGAGTTCTGCAATACACCATTTCTGTGATATATTTCACAAAAATAGCATTCCAGAGTAAAATAAGTATTAAAGAAGAAAGAAATGCTTAATCTTGCTGCAATATATCTAAAATACTATCATTTAACATGTAATAATTATGTAAGCTATTGGCATATTTTAAAGTTTTTGAACTAACTCATTAACTCTTCAAAATCCAGTTTGTACTTTAAATATATGTAAAAATATGTATGGGTGTAAATGTATTTTTGCATGTGTTTGGTAATATTGCAATTCATATTACTTAAAAGAGTAATTCTTTAAACAAATGAATTAACATAGGCATTTTGGCATAATGAAAAGAAAACTTTGTATTAATATGACTTGAGAAGCTGACATAAGGCAGTAATTAAATGATGAATTTTTTCTGGATATTAAAGAAAAAAAAAAGTACTCATTGGTGGTTACAAAATAGACAGGGGGATGTTAAGAAGAACAAAGGAAATAGGGAAGTCAAAGAAGTTATATGCATGACTCATGGACATGAACTAAGAGGAGTATTGCTGAAGGGAATGGGGTACTGGGTGGAGGGAGTCGAAAGGGGGAGGCAATTGGGACAACTGTAATAGCAAAATAAATAAAATATATTTTAAAAAAACTATCAGAAAGGGAAATTAAGAAAACAACCCCAGCCCTGGCTGGTAGCACAGTGGTTAAGGCGCCGGCCTCCGAACTGGCTGGAGGCAGGTGAAACGCAACCATACATTGATGTCTCTTTCCCTCTCTGCCTCTCTCTCTTCCCCTCTTTCTAAAAAAAAAACAAAAAACAAAAAACAACCCCATTCACAATTGCCTCAAAAGAATAAAATACCTAGGAATAAGTTTAACCAAGAGTTTAAAAACCTATATCAGAAAATTATGACACTGAAGAAAGAAATTGAAGAAGATGCAAATAAGTGGAACAATATACCATGTTCATGGATAGGAAGACTTAACATCATTAAAATGTTCATACCACCCAAAGCAATCTATAGATTCAATGCAATTTCTATCAAGATACCAATGACATATTTCACACAACTAAAACAACTCCAAAAATTTATATGGAACTATAAAAGACCCTGAATAGTGACAGCAATCTTAAGAAAAAAATAACAAATTTGGAGGAATGACTCTACCTAATATCATACTATACTATAAGGCTATAGTAATCAAGACAGCATAGTAGTGGTATAAAAACAGACATGTATATCAATGGGAAAAAATAGAGAATCCAGAAATAAACCCATGCCTTTATAGTCAATTAATATTTAACAGAGGAGGCAAAAACATTCAATGGGGTACAAATAGGTTATTTAAAAAATGGTGTTGGGAAAATTGGACAGGTATGTGCAAAAGGTGAAATTAGACCACTTCTCATGCCACACACAAAAATAAATAAAAAATGGATCATATACTTAAATATTAAACTCAAAACCATAAAAATCCTAGAAGAAAACATGTACAGTAAAATCTTGAACATTGCTCGAAGCAACATTTTTTGATATATCTCTTTAAGCAAGGAGAACAAAAGAAAAAATAAATGAATGGGACTATATCAGTCTAAAAAGCTTTTACATCAACAAAAGAAAAAGACAACCCACTGAATGGGAGAAGGTATTCACTGATATGTCTGAATAGAGGTTAATATCCAAATTTGATAAAGAACTTATCAAACTCAACACCAAAAGAAAGGAAAACCCACAAATAATCCAATTTACAAATGGGTAAAGGACCTGAATAGACACCTCTCAAGAAAAGACATATACCATCAGTAAATGAATGGGTCAAAAAACTATGGTACATTTACACAATAGAATACTACATAGCAAAAAGAAAGGAGGAACTCCTACCTTTCACAACAGCATGGATGGAAATGGAGAGTTGTTAGGGACTGCTAGTCTGCTTGGCAAGGCCCAGGTAGCAGAAACGGGTGTTTGGCAAGGCCAGCCCTAGTGCCAGGTGGACTCAGAACAAACACTGTGTATAGGGAATCAGCCCAATGTGTTTACCCCGTAGCCCATGAAGCATGGAAAGAAGAGAGTGTGCCATACCTTGTTCTCTGCAGCTAGCTTAGCTTCCTGGTTTCAGTTGAGCAGGTGCCAGTAATACCTGCACATTAGCTTAGTGTGATTAATAAATGGGACTCGTGGCTTGGGCGAGCCTCCCGACCCCAACTTTGTCTCTTCTCTTTTCCTTGCGTCCCCCACCATCCAAACCCGGTGTGTAATCCAGGGATGGCTGGTCAGTCACAGAGAGTATTATGCTAAGTGAAATAAGCCATGTGGCAAAAGACAAATACTGTATTATCTCACCTAGGGCAGGAATCTAATGAACAAAACAAACATAAGCAAAAGAGAACCAGAGACATGGAAACAAGGGACAGACTGACAATGATCAGAATGGAGGGGTGGGGGATAAGGAGACAAAGAAGGGGAAGGGTCTAGCCAAGGAACATATATAAATGAACCAAGGACATGGACAACAGGGTGGAGATTGATTCTGGGAAGAGGGGTGGCTAGGTGGGGCAGGGGAGAGCAACAGGGAAAAAATTGGGACAACTGTAAAAGAACAATAAAAAAGGAAAAAAGAGAGAATATATAGACATAATAAAAGATGTTCAATGTCACTAATCATCAGAGAGATGCAAATTAAAACCACAATGAGCTATCACCTCATATCTGTCAGAATGATACTCATCAATAAATCAACAAACAAGTGTTAGTGAGTATGTGGAGAAAAGGGAAAACCTGGTGCACTGCTGGTGGAAATGCAGACTAGTGCAGCCACTGTGGAAAACAGTATGGAGTTACCTCAAAAAATGAAAAATGGAACTGCTTTATGACTCAGCAATTCCACTTCAAGGAATATATCTGAAGAAACCTGAAACATTAATTTGAAAGAATATATGCATCCTTATGTTCATTGCAGCATTATAATAGCCAAGAATCAGAAGGAGCCCAAGAGTCCACCAGTAGATGAGTGGATATGACAGCTGTGGTACATTCATGCAATAGCATACTACTCAGTTGTAATAAAGAAAATAATTTAACTATTGTGACAGCATGGATGCTAAATGAATTAAGCCAGTTAGAGAAGGACAAATACCATAAGATTTCACTCAATATGGATTCTTTTTTTTTTTTAATTTTATTGTTGTTGTATTACATCCATCCCCTTTTTGCTCCACTCTGTCCCCCTCCCCACCCACCCATCCCCCACAAAGTCAACCCCACCTGTTGTCCATGTCCATGGTTCCTTTATACTAGGTTCTTGTCTAAGCTGCTTCCCTCCCTTGCCTCTGCCTCCCCTCTGCCCCCAATCCCTTTCCCCCTGACCACCGAAGGCCTATTCACTGTATTCATATATTTGGTTCTGTTTTGCTTGTTAGTTTTGTTCATTATTGTCCTGTAATGGGTGAGATCATATGGTATTATTTGTCCTTCACTGACTGGCTTATTTCACTAAGCATAATACTCTACAGTTCCATCCATGTTGTTGCAAAGGGTACAAGTTCCTTCTTTCTTTCTGCTATATAGAATTCCATTGTGTAATTGTACCAAAGTTTTTTGATCCAATCATCCACTGATGGACACTTAGGCTGTTTCCAGCACTTGGCTATTATAAATACTGCTGCTATGAACATAGGTGTACATAGGTTCTTATGAATTGCTGTTTCAGAATTCTTTGGGTATAGTCCAAGTAGTGGAATTGCTGGACCAAAAGGCAGTTCCATTTGTAGTTTTTTAAGGATACCCCATACTGTTTTCCACAGTGGCTTCACCAGCCTACATTCCCACCAACAGAGTACGAGGGCTCCCTTTGCCCCGCATCCTCACCAACACTTGCTGTTTGTTGATTTGTTGATGATTGCCATTCTGACAGGTGTTAGGTGGTATCTTATTGTGGTTTTAATTTGCATCTCTCTGATGACTAGTGATGTTGAGCATTCTTTCATAGGCCTCTGGGCCCTTTGTATATCTTCCTCAGTGAGTTGTCTGTGCAGGTCTTTTGCCCATTTTTTAATTGGGCTGTCTGTCTCCCTGGTGTTGAGTCGCATTAGTTCTTTATATATTTTGGAGATCAGACCCTTGTCTGAGGTATCATTGGCAATTATGTTTTCCCATACAGTTGGTTCCCTTTGAATTTTGCTGCTATTTTCTTTAGCTGAACAGAAACTTTTCAATTTGATATAGTCTCATTTGTTGCTTTGTTCTTTGATTTCCTTTGCCCTTGGTAAAGTATCAGTGAACATATTTCTGCGTAGGATATCCAAAAGTTTACTGCCTATATTTTTCTCCAGGACCTTTATGATGGTACTGCATATGCTTAAATCCTTTATCCATCTTGAGTTTATTCTGGTGTATGGTGTAAGTTGGTAGTCTAGTTTTATCTTTCTGCATGTTGCTGTCCAGTTCTCCCAACACCATTTGTTGAAGAGACTGTTTTGACTCCATTTTATGTTCCTTTTCCCTTTGTCAAATATTAGTTGACCATAGAGTCCTGAGTTAATTTCTGGGCTCTCTATTCTGTTCCATTGATCTATGTGTCTATTCTTATGCCAGTCCCAGGCTGTTTTGATGACAGTAGCTTTGTAGTATTGTTTGAAGTCTGGTATTGTGATTCCTCCTACCTTGTTCTTCTTTTGGAAGATTGCTGTGGCTATTCATGGACGTTTTTGGCTCCATATAATTTTTTTTTTATTTTTATTGTTGTTGTATTACATCCATCCCATTTTGGCTCCCCTCTGTCCCCCTCCCCACCCACCCATTCCCCCCAAAGTCAATCCCACCTGTTCTCCATGTCCATGGTTCCTTTATACTAGGTTCTTGTCTAAGCTGCTCCCCTTCCTTGCCTCTGCCTGCCCCCTGCCCCCAATCCCTTTCCCCCTGACCACTGAAGGCCTATTCTTTGTATTCATATACTTGGTTCTGTTTTGCTTGTTGTTAGTTTTACTCATTATTGTCTCGTAATGGGTGAGATCATATGATATTTGTCCTTCATCAACTGGCTTATTTCACTAAGCATAATACTCTCCAGTTCCATCCATGTTGTTGCAAAAGGTACAAGTTCCTTCTTTCTTTCTGCTATATAGAATTCCATTGTGTAACTGTACTAAAGTTTTTTGATCCAATCATCCACTGATGGACACTTAGGCTGTTTCCAGCACTTGGCTATTGTAAATACTGCCACTATGATCATAGGTGTACATAGGTTCTTATGAATTGGTATTTCAGGATTCTTTGAGTATAGTCCAAATAGTGGAATTGCTGGATCAAAAGGCAGTTCCATTTTTAGTTTTTTAAGGATACCCCATACTGTTTTCCACAGTGGCTGCACCAGCCTACATTCCCACCAACAGTGTACGAGGGGTCCCTTTGCCCCCCATCCTTGCCAACACTTGTTGTATGTTGATTTGCTGATGATTGCTATTCTGACAGGTGTTAGGTGGTATCTTATTGTGGTTTTAATTTGCATCTCTCTGATGACTAGTGATGTTGAGCATTCTTTCATAGGCCTCTGGGCCCTTTGTATATCTTCCTCAGTGAGTTGTCTGTTCAGGTCTTTTGCCCATTTTTTAATTGGGCTGTCTGTCTCCCTGGTGTTGAGTCGCATTAGTTCTTTATATATTTTGGAGATCAGACCCTTGTCTGAGGTCTCATTGGCAATTATGTTTTCCCATACAGTTGGTTCCCTTTGAATTTTGCTGATGTCTTCTTTAGCTGAACAGAAACTTTTCAATTTGATATAGTCCCATTTGTTGATTCGTTCTTTTATTTCCTTTGCCCTTGGTGAAGTATCAGTAACCATATTTTTGCATAGGATATCCAAAAGTTTACTGCCTATATTTTTCTCCAGGACCTTTATGGTGGCACTGCTTATGTTTAAATCCTTTATCCATCTTGAGTTTATTCTGGTGTATGGTGTTAGTTGGTGGGCTAGTTTTATCTTTTTGCATGCTGCTGTCCAGTTCTCCCAACACCATTTGTTGAAGAGACTGTTTTTACTCCATTGGATGTTCCTTCCCCCTTTGTCAAATATGAGTTGACCATAGAGTCCTGGGTTAATTTCTGGGCTCTCTATTCTGTTTCATTGATCTATATGTCTATTCTTATTCCAGTCCCAGGCTGTTTTGATGACAGTAGCCTTGTAGTATTGTTTGAAGTCTGGTATTGTGATTCCTCCTACCTTGTTCTTCTTTCTCAAGATTGTGGTGGCTATTTGTGGGCATTTTTGGCTCCATATAAATTTTTGAAGTATTTTTTCTATTTCTGTGAGTCTGTCATTGGTATTTGAATTGGGATTGCATTGAATCTGTAGATTGCTTTGGGTAGTATGGGCATTTTAATGATGTTAATTCTTTCCATCCACGAACATGGTATATGCTTCCATTTATTTGTGTCTTCCTTGATTTCTTTCTTCATTATTCTGTAGTTTTCTGAGTACAGGTCTTTTACCTCAGTTAAGTTGATTCCTAGGTACTTTATTTTTCTTGTTGCTATGGTAAATGGGATTTTTTTTTTTTTTTTTTGCTTCTATTCCTGTTGTTTCATTATTGGTATACAAAAATACTTTTGATTTCTGGATATTGACTTTATACCCAACTATTTTGCTAAATTTGCTTATTAGGTTGAGTAAATTTTTGGTGGAGCCAATCGGGTTTTATATATACACTCTCATATCATCTGCAAATAATGACAGTTTGACTTCCTCCTTTCCAATTTGGATACCTTTGATTCCTTTTTCTTCTCTGATGGCAATAGCTAGAACTTCCAAGACAATGTGGAATAGAAGTGGAGAAAGTGGACAGCCTTGTCTCGTTCCTGATCTTCGGGGGAAAGCTTTCAGTTTTTGTCAGTTAAGTATGATGTTGGCTTCAGGTTTCTCATAGATGGCCTTTATGATGTTGAGGTATGCTCCCTCTATTCCCATTTTGCTGAGGGTTTTTATCATAAATGGTTGCTGCACTTTATCAAATGCTTTTTCAGCATCTATTGATATGATCGTATGGTTTTTATCTTTCAACTTGTTGATGTGGTGTATTACATTTATTGATTTACGAATGTTGTACCATCCTTGCATCCCTGGGATGAAACCCACTTGATCATGGTGTATTATATTTTTAATATACTGCTGAATTCGATTGGCCAATATTTTGTTGAGAATTTTAGCATCTATGTTCATCAGAGATATTGGCCTGTAGCTTTCTTCCTTAGTAGGATCTTGCCCTGGTTTTGGGATTATAATAATATTGGCCTCATAGAAAGAGTTTGGGAGTCTTCCCTCTTCCTGAATTTTTTGGTATAGTTTGAGGAGGATAGGAGTTAGTTCTTCTTTAAATGTTTGGTAAAATTCACCTGTGTAGCCATCTGGTCCAGGGCTTTTGTGCTTTGGGAGATCTTGGATTACTTATTTAATTTCACTAGTTGTTATTGGCCTATTCAGGCTTTGTGCTTCTTCTGGGTTCAGTTTTGGTAGATTATACCTTTCCCGAAATGTGTCCATTTCATCCAGGTTGTCATATTTTTTGTCATAGAGTTCTTTGTAGTAATTTCTTACAATCTTTTGTATTTCTGAGGTATCAGTTGTGATTTCCCCTCTTTCAGTTCTGATTCTGTTTATTTGGGTCCTCTGTCTCTTCTTCTTGATGAGTCTGGATAAGGGCTTGTCAATTTTGTTTATTTTTTCAAAGAACCAGCTCCTGGTCCTGTCGATTCTTCGAATTGTGCTTTGAATCTCTGAGTTATTTAGTTGTGCTCTGATCTTGATGATTTCCTTCCTTCTACTTGCACTGGGATTTGTTTGTTGTTGCTCCTCTAGTTCTTTGCAGCTTTGTAGTTAGGTCATTTTTATAAACTTCTTGTAACCTTTTTTGGAAGGCCTGTATTGCTATAAATTTCCCCCTGAGCACTGCCTTTGCTGTATCCCATAGGTTTTGGGCTGTTGTGTGTTCATTGTCATTTGTTTCCAGGAACTTTTTGATTTCTTGTTTGATCTCATTGTTGACCCCTTCATTGCTTAAAAGCATGTTATTCAGTCTCCATGAGTTAGAGAATTTTTGGGTTTTTCCCTTGAGATTGGTTTCTAGTTTCAAGCCATTGTGATCTGGGAAGATACTTTGTATGGTTTCAATTTTCCTGTATTTTTGGAGGCTTGTCTTGTGACATACCATGTGGTCTCTCTTGGAGAATGATCCATGTGCATTTGAAAAAAATGTGTATTTTGCTTCTTTGGGGTAAAAGACTCTGTATACATCAGTTAGGTCCATTTCCTCCAGAGTGTTGTTCAATGCCACAACATCTCTGGGGATTTTTTGTTTAGAAGATCTGTCCATTGTTGATAGTGGGGTATTAAAATCCCCTACTATTAGTGTGCTGCTGTCTATGCCTTTCTTACAGTCTTCCAAAATTTTCCTTATATATTTCGGAGCTCCTATGTTGGGTGTGTATATGTTTATCAGAGTTATTTCTTCTTGATGGATTGTTCCCTTAAGTATTATGAAATATCCATCTTTGTCCCTTTTTATGGCCTTCATTGTAAAATCTATTTTATCTGAAATCAGTATTGCTACTCCAGCTTTTTTTTCATGTCCATTTGCTTGATATATAGTTTTTCATCCCTTCACTCTCAATCTGTGTCGATCTTTTGTTCTGAGGTGGGTCTCTTGAAGACAGCATATATGTGGGTCATGTTGTCTTATCCATTTGGCTACCCTATGTCTTTTGATTGGTACATTTAGTCCATTTACATTTAAAGTGATTATTGATTGATACTTATTCATTGCCATTTTCTCCCTTTGTGTCTGTATTCCTCTTTGGCTTTCTCTGTTTCTCCATTTTATTTGTGTACTTATTTTTATAGCAGACCCTTTAGCATTTCTTACAATGCTGGTTTGGTAGAGATGTATTCTTTGAGTCTTTTTTTGTCTGGGAAGCTCCTTATTTCTCCTTCTATTTTGAATGAGAGCCTTTCTTGGTAGAGTATTCTTGTTGCAGGCCTTTGTTTACCATGACTTGAAATACTTTTTGCCATTCCCTTCTGGCTTGAATTGTTTCTGTTGAATAATCATTTGATAACTTTATTGGAGCCCTTTTATATGTTATTTGTCGTTTCTCTGTTGATGCTTTTAGGATTCTCTCTTTGTCTTTGAAATTAGCCATTTTAATAATAATGCGCCTTGGTGTTGCTCTATTTTGGTTGATCCTCATTGGGACCCTCTGTGCTTCCTGAACTGGAGTAATGTTTTCACTCATCATGTTAGGGAAATTTTCTATCATGACTTTTTTGAACAGGTTTTCCATTCCTTGTTTCTCTTCTCCTTCTGGTATCCCTATGATACGGATGTTGTTACATTTCATGTTGTCCTGCAGCTCTCTTAACCCCTCTTCAGTCTTGTTCAGCCTTTTTTTATTCTCTTGTACTGTCTTGGAGCATTTGTCTACATTATCCGGTTGATTCCTTCTACTGTATTCTTCAATTCAGAAATTATATTCTTCATTTCCTCCTGGCACTTATTGATAGTTTCTATGTCCTTTTTCATGCTGTTGTAGTTCTCAGTAAGTTCCATGTAACTTCCCTGGAGTTCTTTGTAGTTCTCCTGGAGTTGTTTATAGTTTTCTTTGATGTGGCTGAGCTCACTGAGCTTCTCTATCATCATTCTTTTGAATTACTTATCTGCTATTTCAGGTGCCTCTGTTTCATTTTTGTGGTCTTTTGGGGATTCCTTCTTTCCTTTTGGTGATGGACTGATTCTTTTTTCCCCCATTTTGGTGTGTGTTCTTGCTTGCTTTTTATTTTTATTTTTTTGTTTGTTTGTTTTTTCCTTGGGTTAATCTGCTTTGCTTCCTAGCCTTAGTTGAGCACCCTTCTGTGATAGGAGATTTGTGGATTTCAATGTTGCCGTCTCCCAGATTTTCTCCACTTGCTCTTCATGGTGTGTCCTTTATTTGAGCTGTCTGGTTGTATTCTGGACCTGTGGGCTTTTGGCAGAAAAAAAACCAAAAACCAAAAACAAAACAAAACAAACAGACAAACAAACAAAAAAAACCCAAACAAAAGGAGAAAAGAAATAAAAAAGATAATAATAATTAGAAAAAAGGGTTTAGATGGCTGTTCACCCTTAATAATCCCTGATTGGTCCAGATGGAGCCTGGACCTGAGGGCTTTTATCAGAAAAAAAAAAAAAAAGTGAGAAAGTCACAAGACAAAGAGAAATCAATATTAGTAAAGAAAGGGTTTAGGTGTCTGTTCACCCTTTATGATCTCTGTTTGGTCCAGGTGGAGCCAGGACCAGTGGGCTTTATCAGGAAGAAAAGAAGAAGAAAAAAAATATGGGGGAGAAAGTCACAAGACAAAGAGAAATCAATATTAATAAAGAAAGAGTTTAGGTGTCTGTTCACCCTTTATGATCTCTGATTGGTCCAGGTGGAGCCAGCACCTGTGGGCTTTAACAGGAAGAAAGGAAAAAGAAAAGGAAAAAAGGAGGGAAAAAAAGAAAAAGGAAGAAAGGAAAGAATAAAGGGTTTAGGTGGCTGGGGAAGGGAGGAATACTTAGATTGAGGACTGGGAATGCGTTGTAGCCAGAGAGTGAGTAGACTTTAAATCAAGAGTTGGGGGGGGAGGGTCTTGCGTATTTAGGTGGATTGAGACGGGGGGCGCGATTAAAAATATGTGAGAAGTAACTTTTGAAAAGGATATGTTGGGGGTTAATAGTTCATGTAGCTCTCAGTATAACTCAGGTGCTTGAGGTTAGCAGCAATCCATTTCCTGAGGCTGCCTCTTTTTCTTGGTCAGGTCTCTGCAGTCAACAGTCTAGCTGGTCTTGGAGTGGCAGGGCCTCTGATTGTCACAGTCAGGGCTGATTCTGAGTGTCAGCCCCCAGGTAGGCTGGGCCTTCGTAGCATAGCTGGGTTTTAGGGCTGCAGGTATTCTGGAGCCCGCAGGGTGTCTCCTTCCACTCCTGGCAGAGGTTCCTGCCCCAGTCAAGCACCCAGCACCCCTGCAGGGCAGCCTGCAACCTCGCCCTTCCCTGGGATGACTGGCCCTGCCCCCGCAGTTCCCGGAGGAGGCAGCTCCCGTCTGTCAACAGTGCCCGGGTTCCACCAACACTGCCCAGCTCCTCTGGGGCGAGTGCCAATCTTCCAAGCTGACCAGCTCTCCGAGGAGTCCCTTACGTGACCTCTGTGATCTGTGGCCTTTGTCTTGGGCAATGGGTAGGTCACTTGCCCCCGCTACTAGTTCCTGGCCCGCAAGAGTTTCCGCGGGAGCTTGGGGGCCTGTGTGGGTGTGCAGGGCTGGGCCTCCCCCCTCGCAGGGGCTTCTATCTGCTGTTTTCCCAGTGGCCCAGCAGTACCGTTTTTGGCCCTCTTGCTGCCCAGGCTGGTGCACTTCCCTACTCCCCTGCTCCTGCTCCCCTCAGGACTCTTCTCCTCCGCCTCTAGCCCTGTGAGGAGCTTCCTCTCCCTGTTGCCGGAGTGAGTCTCTCACATAGTCCCTCCCCTGCAGGAGTTCAATTCCTAGTTCCCTACGGCGTTTGCCCTCGCTGCCCACACTTTACTGTTCAGATTTCTAGTCGCCAGGGAGCCCGGAGCTGGCCTCAGTCAAAGGCGCCCCTCTGGGCAGAGCCGCCACTGCCCAGAGCAGACCTCGGCCCGCAGGCCGGTAGGTCGGGAACGCCTCACCTACTCTCCTGCTAGTCTCCGCTGCCTCTGGGCTGTGCTCCCTTGTGTCTAGATGCTGACTGCTCCAGTTCTTAGGGACCTGAAGATGTCTCGCACTTCCTGTCTTGTCCTCTAGCTGCTCTGGTACTCGAGAACACCATCAGCACTGCTCTCTACTCTGTCACCATCTTTCCAGTCTCCTCAATATGGAATCTAATGAACAAACTCAACTTAGAAGCAAAATAGAGACAGATTCATAGATAGGAAGCAGGCTGACAGTTCTGTGGTGGTGCAGGGCTGTGTTGGGAGATGGAGGAGTTGAGTAAAATGAGAAAAAGCACTCATAGATATGGCCAACAATGTGGTGATTGTGGTGGCAAGGAGAGGGGTGGCTGGAGGTGTTAGAAGGACATAAGGGGGATAAATGGTAATGGAAAAATACTATAAAAATAAACTACTAAATATAATACTACTAAAGTTGTAAAAATAAAGAAGTAAACATTTAAAAAGTTAAATGTCAACATCTAAAAATCAAGATATTTTATGCCAGGAGCTGGGTATTTTTGACTCTGTGGAGAAACGAGAAGGCCTGAGTTTTGGCCTCGTTCTTATGGTGGGAAGGAGCTGTATGGCTCTTCCCTAGAACCAGTCATGTTCTGCCCAGCATGGCAGCTTCACCCTGCTCTCTTGTTTTCCTCATACCAAGTGTTTGTTGTCCTTGATGATCTTTTACCTGGCCATGTTTTCTTCTTGTTCTCATCTGCCTGGTACCCTGGACATCTGCATTTTCATCCCCATTAACGATTGGAAAAAACACAAAAGGATGTTTGATTGACAGTAAGAGGGTCTTTTCTCATAAACAGTCTTAGAAAGTAAAGTCCGAATGATAACATTTGGCTTTATGTTTGCTATTTTAAAACTACAATGACATGCCTATGATCAGACAGAGAAGGATAATTTTTATCTAGCCTAGCTTCCATTGGAAAATGCAAATCACTTAGCCATCTGACACTGAAAAGATGTGAACAGGACTGGCTCCAGGCCAAAATGCAGTATGTCAAGGTGGTTTCACATTACTTCCAGCCAATCTTTTATCCACATTCCCTTCTTTCCCTCTTAAAAACTCAGTGTCCTTACTGCAGAATCTTCATCTACCCACCTTAGGTGTAACTATTTTTTTTTAAATGCTCTCTGTAAATATAAATGATAACATTAAAACTATTTTTTTACTGGAAGGTGTCTAATAATATAATTCATAATAAGAAAGACAAGACATAAAAATTTCCTGTTGCCTTTATCAAAGGATATTAACATTTTAATTCAAAAAAGAAACGAAGTTTATTGGATGTGTAATTGTAGAATCTAGAGATTGAAGAGAGGTTAAGGATCCTTTGACAGAGGCTTTGGAGCCTTTCCAATATAAGAAATCATACTGGAAGCCACCCATTCCTAAAGTTGGCCCTAAGTATAGCTTGAGCCCAAACCTGGAACTATTTTTGACCAGTGTATATTAATTACAATACATGTAAACTGGGGTCTTTTTAAATGTTTCCCTGACCAGTGGTTTTCTCTTCTGTAAAGTAGAAGGGTGGGTATTTGTGCTGCTGTGTGCCATCACTTGCTCATCTGCCAAGTTTCCTTGCAAATCCCACCAGCTTTTCTTCACAGACCCCCAGGCACTCCATATCAACCCAGGAGAGTTGGTAGTAGTGAAGTGAATATTGCCTTCCCATGAGATAAATATAAAGGTGTGCTCTTACGTTCTTTGAGTGCAAGGACGATGTGTGGGTCATGTTGACTATCCAGTAGGCAAAAAATATACTTGGTGGGCATTGGGCCCCATTTGGAGACTAAAGAAGTGTGAGCAATGCTTTTCCCTGAACACAGAAGGGGACTTTCTGGTCTCAGACAGGCTCATGCCTGAGTCAGGTGGTTGTGTCATTTGGATGGGGTTATGCTCACAGTGTAGGCACCTTTAAGATTGGATCTTTTGGACAACACAAGCCAACAATTTTGAAAACTGGGCAGAAACAGCTCCAAAGATTTTTCTACTTGGGTTCTTTTGAATGCTGATACGATTTTTCTGGCAGGAGGCCAGCAATTGCCTCAAGAGACACTACAGAGGCAAAGTCTTTCGGTGTTGCTGATGGTGGGTTAGTGCTTGAGAGCTACCACTGTGGTTTTCAGGGTGAAGAGTGTGGACAGGGGAGTCTGTGACAAAGCTGACACCACTGTTAGGCTCCAAGGCAGTGTTACTTGACCAGACATTTAAACAGGCTTATCAGATATTGTAAGCCCATTGGGTCCTCCTGGAAGCCTTTTGAGTTACACATTCCCAGCTCTGCCCAGATTTCTCATATAATACATTTACACACTTTGTTAAACCATGTCACGTTGTTGCTCTAAACTTTGCAGAAGCTTCCGTCTCACTCAGAGTAAAGCCAAATGTCTCCATGGCCCACAAGGTACTACCTGATCTGGCCCTGTCACCTTTCAGTTCTTGCTACCCTTTTTTCTGGGCCCCTAGCACAGCAGGCTGCTGCAGAGCTTTTGTGCTTGCTATCCTCCCTGCCTAGAACATTCTCCCCCAGCTATTTTCATGGATGTTCCTTTGACTTCACTGAGGCCTACTCTGGCTGTCCCAACCAGCAGGGCCACTGTCTGTGTGGAGTTTGCACATTTCCCAATACCTGGGAGGGTTTTCTTGGGAACTCCAGTTTTATCCCTCATCCCAAAGGTATGCACGTGAGGTGAAGGGGTGCCTCTATCATCTCTGCCTGAATGAATGTGTGTGTGGCCCTGTGCTGGAGAAGCCTCCTATTCAGGGTGGGTCCTACTTTGTGCCCAGATCTGCTGGGACAGGTCACTCTTAAATGGAATAAGCAGGTTGGAAAATAGTTATTGTACTTATGAGTATTTATTCGTCCTTCTTAAATATGTGTATAGCTGACATTTTTTTCAATGTTGAATATTAGAAGTGTTTAGGATCTTTATTTAGAAATCTGTAGATGTTTCTATGACCAGAAGTATGCCATAGGAATTTCACATGCATGTAAAATTATAAATACATATAATTTATAAATAAAAATATACATAAATTGGAGCAGGCTCTAGATATTTTAGTGTTGGGTATACATGATCACAAAAACTTTGGACACTTCAATATGACACATTATAAACAAACTGAGCTCAAGATCATATTATTTTTCTTAAAAACTATGGTTTATTGCTAGCCTTGAAAATAAAGAGCTCCAGTGCTCCCTTCAGCAGCACATATACTAAAGTTGGAATGATACACAGAACATTAGCATGGTCCCTGGGCAATGATGACATGCAAATTTATGGTGCTCATTTTGTTTTGTGTGATGCCCGGGCTGGCATTCTCCTTCCCTTTGATTCACTTGAAAGAAATATGAGCCAAAGAACAATGTGTGGCACTCAATAGCAAAATCATGACTTTTTACTATAGGACATAAAAATACATAAAATAAATAAAAAGCTCTATTTATTTAAAAAATTCAGGAAATTTTAACCTCTAAATACTTTTTAAAAAGCTTTTATTTATTGTGGACATGAACAACAGTATGGTGATTGCTTGGGGGAAGGAGGTAAAAGGAGACTAAATGGTAATGGAAAAAATGCAATAAAGATTTTAAAAGAACAAAAAAATTAAAACCAAATCTGAAGTTCTTAAAAATAAATAAAGCAGTTTTTATTTCTTTATTTTAAGAGAAGGGGAAGGGAGGAAGAGAGAGAGAGAAACACCCTTTTACACTGGGGGCCTTTTCCACAGCTCAGGCATGTGCCCTGACCAGGAACTGGTGATCTTTTGGCCAATGAGACAATGCCTAACCCACTGAGCCACACTAGTCAGGGCTCTCCAAATACTTTTGAAATGCCATCACATCCCTGCAGTAATGGGTTGTTTAAATGCCTGCACAAGTTGAGTCTTTCATGCAGGCTTTAAGGGATGACACTTTTTTTTCATGGTCTGTCTCGAAGTTTGAGTGACAGCAGTACAAAGTCTTTTCAGATTAAGTACTGTATCTCAGATACTTGAAATCCAAAAATATTTTAAAAGACAAATATAATAATATAGCAAAAGAAAACTTGTGGGTGAGAAGAACTGATTAAAAGAAAAAAGGATAATTGATGAAGGTTCAAAGCAGAAAGCAGAAAATTATCCCAGAGAGATGGTAAATGTGGTTAAAGAATTAACCCATATTCAAGTCAGGAATGTATTCTGAATTATTGAAATCTGAATGACTCTCATATTCTATTAAAGAGGAAAAATGGTATTAGAATAAATATTAAAGGGAGTCAAGATCTTGGGAGCATTAATCTTGCCTATTATTAGCTTCCTTCTACCCTCTTCCCATAAACTCACCGCCCCCCCCCTTCCCCCCCCCCCCCACTCCCAACCACTACCACCACAACCATTCCTTCTGGTGCTTTTCATGGAGTAAACTCCCAATAGAGGATCTTTAACAAACTGGTAAAAAAAGAATACACTCATGATGGAAGCCATCTCTATAGCACACTATGACCATGGAGTACAAGTGAAAGTTACACTGATACTTTAAGTTGGTATCAGTTATTCTAATTACATTCCAACAGGTGTGAACAGGTGTGATTATAGCACTACTCAGTGCTTGGCACTGGAGACAGATGAGACCCAGTTCTTGTCCTCAAGCAGCTGACCATTTTGTGGAGTATCAGGTTGGAGTGCGACAGTCCAAAACATGCTGAATTTTCCCCCTTAAGAATGAAAAAAGTACTAGGGGACCATGGAGAAGGAGTAGGGCAGTGAAAAAAAATGCTAGTTCAATTTATATTTTTTTGAAGAACCTCACCTCAGTTGTTTTCTTAGTGGTTGCACCAATGTACATTCTACTCACAGTGCACATACTTGACAATGCTTGTTATTTCTTGTCTTTTTAAAATAATACCATTCTAATAGGTGTGAGGTGATATCTCATTGTGGTTTTGATTTGCACTGCTTTCCTGAGATTAATGATGTTGAACATCTTTTTAGGTTCTTGTGGCCATTTATGTCTTCTTCAGAAAAACAAATCTATTTAGATTCTTGCTCACTTTTTAATAGGATTGGAATTTTTTTGCAAAGTTGATTTTTTAATACTACTTTAAATCCTATGATAATACTAAACTCATTTATTACTTTTAAAAGGGTTTTTTCTCATAGATTTATTGGGATTTTTCTATATAGATAATCATATCATCTGTAAATAGGCAGCTTTATTTCTTCTCTTCTGAGCTGAATGTCTTTTATTTCTGCTTCTTGCTTTATTGCCCTATCTAGAGCTTTCAGTATGATGTTGAAAAGAAATAATAAAAGTAGATATGCTTGTCTTGTTCCCAATAACATGAGTAAAATATTCAGTCTTGTCAGAAGGAGGGAAGATGGCGACAGAGTAGAGAGCAGTGCTGATGGTGTTCTCAAGTACCAAAGCAGCTAGAGGACAGGATAAGGAGCGTGAGACAACTTCAGGACCCTAGGGATTGGAACGGACAGCATCTGGACACAGGGGAGCAGAGCCCAGAGGCAGAGGAGGCCAGCGGGACAGTAGGTGAGGCGTTCCCGACCG
>PVIW01010588.1:0-43253 GCA_004026585.1 Noctilio leporinus
TGTTCTTGCTTGCTCTTTATTTATTTATTTTTGTACTTTCCTTGGGTTAACCTGCTTTGCTTCCTTGCCTTAGTTGAGCACCCTTCTGTGATAGGATATTTGTGGAGTTCAATGTTGCCGTCTCCCAGATTTTCTCCACTTGCTGTTCTTGGTGTGTCCTTTATTTGGGCTGTCTGGTTGTATTCTGGGCCTGTGGGCTACTGTCCTGCTGGCCTCCTCTGCCTCTGGGCTCTGTTCCCCTGTGTCCAGATGCAGTCCCTTCCAATCCCTAGGGTCCTGAAGCCGTCTCACGCTCCCTCTCCTGTCCTCTAGCTGCTTTGGTACTCGAGAACACCATCAGCACTGCTCTCTACTCTGTCGCCATCTTGGAGACCTGTTCCACAGTTTTCTGATTGCAGGTCCTTTAGCTCTTTGTTTAAATTTATTCCTTGATACTTTATTTATTTATTTTTTGTTGCTGTAGTAAATGGGACTTTTTCTTAATTTCTCTTTCTGAAAGCTCATTGGTGCTGTACAAAAATACCATTGATTTTTGAATATTGGCTTTGTATCCTGCTACTTTGCTGAATTCACTTACTATGTTTGATGGAGCCTATAGGGTTTCCTACGTATACTATGATGTCATCTGAGAGTAATGATAATTTAACTTCCGCCTTCTAATTTGGACGCCTTTTATTTCTTCTTCTTATCTGATTACTGTGGCTAAGATTTCCAGTACTAGGTTGAATAAGAATGGTGAGAGCAGATATCCTTGTCTTATTCCTGATTTTAAGGAAAATGCTTTTAGTTTCTGCAGTATGTTTTTCATATATGGCTTTTATTATGTTGAGATATGCTCCTTCTAATTCCACTTTGCTGAGTGTTTTATCATAAATGAGTGCAATAATTTATCAAATGCTTTTTCAGCATTTATTGATATGATCAAGTAATTTTTGTCTTTCATTTTGTTTACATAATGTATCACATTTATTGATTTGCTAATATTGTCCTGTCCTTGCACCCCTGGAATAAATATCACTTGATCATGATGCAAGGTCTTTTTAATGTATTTCTGGATGTGCTTTCCTAATATTTTATTGAGGGTTTTAGCATCTATGTTCATCATAGATACTGGCTTGTAAATTTCTTCCTTGCTGTGTCCTCACCTGGTTTTGGAATTAGGATAACATTGGCGTCATACTATGCGGGGAGAGGGTGGGTGGGGTAGGGGGCAGAGAGAAGGAAAAAAGGGATGGATGTAATAAAACAACAATAAAATTAAATTAAAAAAATACTGGCCTCGTAAAATAAGTTTGGGAGTCTTCCCTCTTATTTAACATTTTTTTTTTTTTTTTTTTGTTAAATGTTTTTTAACATTTTTTGGGAACATTTTAAGAAGTATAGGTGTTAGGTATTTTTTGAATCTTTGTTACCATAGGTTTTACTGTATTCTTTATGGGATTTTGATGAGTGTAGGCCTCATCAAAAGGCCTACACCTTTTGATGTAGGCCTCGTATGTTGGCTGTTAATGATTCATTCCACAAGGTGTAATTCATAGCTGGGGAATGGATAGGGGGGAATATTCTTGATATAAGGATAGACTTTGAGTGAGGTCAGTAGCTTTAACAACATCCAAGCACTTCAACCTCTGGCTTGACTTTGGAAATTGGAGTTCAAATATGGTGACTACCACAGGCAGAAAATCAGATCAAATAGACAGTGGTTGATTGGTTCTGGAAGTCTTTTATAAAGTGGTGCTTGTGAGTGGAGGAGTCAACCTGGGAAGGAAGGCTAGAAGGAGATGCTAGGGACCCTAGGCACTAGCAGGATTTAAAATAGGGTCCCAGTGCTAAACGGGACTGGGACACTCAGTAGGATCACCATATGTAAACTGTACAGTAGAAAAATCAATGCAGATTTCTCATCAACATTTTGAAAGAATATAATAGTGAGTCTACTCCTACTTATAGAAATAATGGAAAACATGTACTTAAAAAAATAAGCAAGCTTGAAAGAGAGACAATAAAAATCCCTGGTACCAGGGAGGAGGGAGGATATACAGGCAAATCTTCAAGAAGATGAAGCCATGGGGCTCTCGGAGGTTTCCCAGTCAGACTGAGAACTAGAACTAACTAGAGTCCAGTTCAGAGACAGCAGGACATGAAGTGTCAGACTTCTGTGAAACACACCCTGGATAGTTCCCTTCATCAGCAGGAGCCTTGAAGGGCTGCCCCTTGGATGAAATGGGACTATAAAATATCTCTCTTTTGGGGCAGTCCTGAGGAGGATTGGGTAAAGAAATCTACAAGGAATTGGAAACTTAAGTTGGCACAAACAGGTGTGAGTCCGGAATTTACACCAGTCCTGAATTGTAAGAATTCCAAATTGAGAAATTAACACCAACATTGGCATGAAAATTCCTGAACCTCCCAGACCCCTGGGAGAAATAAGAGTGGAACAGCTCTGAAAAGATCATCCTACAAAACAGAACACATGGGAATTATATATATATATATATATGAAACTCCATGCGGGAGAGAAAATAGCTGCAATGACAGGGAGAACTTATCCTGAGAACTGGAGATTATAAAACAATCTGAAACATAATATAGGCACAGTAAAGAAAAGCTTAAAGAAATAATAAAAAGCTATAATAAAAATGAACAGAGTAGTGTGGAGAAAGAAAAGGCTCGTAAAGTAAATGGAATTAAAATGCAACAAACATTAAATTGCAGATTAGACCCAGCTAAAGATATGATTAGTGAATTGGGAGCTAGTCTGAAAAAAACAAAACAAAACAACAATCAGATTATAATACAGGATATTACATAAAGAAATATATAAAAAGGGTGGAGAGATGGATGACAGATAAGAAGCTTTAGTATAAAAGTTCTAGGAGCATACAATTAAGATAAAAAGAAACAAGTTGTATGGCTGCAGATCTTTGTAGACCTAAGGGCAAGACAGGAGTCCTCAGTTTAACAGAATATATCAATACCTGAGTGAGATACAGAAAAACGTAAATCCAAGCTGTTCAAATACAAACAGAAAACCTTTAAAGCTATGAGAGAGAAATAGAAGAAAATCTTTTAAAAAATGACAAGTAGACTAACAGTTTTCTCACTAAAAAAAAAAAATAAATGTCAGGAACAATAAAATGGACTTTTAAGTAAAGTAAAATAGGGTCAAGTGTATTTATTGCCTGGCTCTGGGCTCAGCCATGTGACTTGCTGTGCTCAATAGAATCAACTGGAAATGACAATGTACCAGCTTTAAAGCTAGGCCTCAGTCATTTGTGTTCTTCTGTGCTGGTGCCAGTGCCATGGGAAGAACATGCTTGGGCCAGCTCAGTGGTCCCAGGAGGAGTGGGAGGGACACAGGGGCAGAGGTTCCCCAAATTGAGCATGTAGGAGGTCACCTGACCGCAGATCCATGAGAATAAATCATTGTTCCTTTTTCAAGTTCCTGCATTTTGGAATGGATTATTCTATTATTTGCCTATTACTGAAGTAACAAATTAACACAAATTCTCTTACAGTTACGGAGATCCAAAATGAGTCCTATAGGGCTAAAATCAAAGCGTTGACAGGGCTGTTTTGTTCTGGAGTCTTTAGAGGAAAATTTCTTTCCTTAGCTTTTCTAGCTTCTGGGATCTTCCCGAATTCGTTGGCTCATGAAGCCTTCCTTGTATCATGCCAATCTTTACTTTTGTTGTCACATCTCCTGCTTCTGGAGTCAAATCTCTCTGTACCTTCCTCTTAGAAGGATATGTATGATTACTTTTAGGATAATCCAGGATAATCTATTTATCACAGAGCCTTAATTTTCTCATATCTGCGAAGTCTCTTTGTCTATATAAGGTAGGTAACATTCACAGGTTTTAGGAATTAGGATGTGGTCATCTTGGGGAAATGGCATTATTCAGCAGACCACAAGTGACCTATGGGGATTGATTGATTGATTTTAACAAAGAGACTTTTTTAGAGAATTAAAATCCAGGAGATTTACCAGGCAGAGATCAATGCTGAAAAATCTACTAAAAGGATGTATTCAGCACAGGTGTAGTGATTAAGCACATGGATTTTTTTAGGCAGACTGCCTTCTACTAATTTTACCTATACAACCTTGAGCAAATTATTTACCTTTCTGTGGCCAGTTTCTTCATCGGTGTCTGGGTTCTCCTTTTCTAAAAGCTGTCCACCTTACGCTCAGCTCCTTTAAGGTAGAGGCGGTGTGATCTATTATTGGCTCCCCATAAGGTGCCCAGACTCAAGAGCATCTTTCCATTAGAGATCAGCAAATACAGCAGTGGCAAACATTCTTTGTTTCTGAATCAAAAATGTCCAATTGAGTTCTGTGTAACTTGAGTCCTCCAAGATGTTTTGTGAAAGGGAGTTTTATGGCCAAATGTTTCAGGAAATATTGTATGCCATATTCCCTTCTTAAAGATTCATAAAGCAATTGATAAGAGAAAATTATCAAGATAAATTATAGAAAAAAAACTTATGAAGAAACTTTGGATCTCCCCAAATTATTTGACACCCAAATGAACTTTTTGGGATGGCCCATAATAGCCCTGTAGTGTTTCGTGAAATTCATTTTAGCCCTCTGTTTACATCTATGTCATTATTTTCCTGACTTAAAAAAAGTTTCTATAAGGTTTATTTTTAAAATTATACTTTCATTCTTGTGTTTCTATTTAAGTGTTTAAACTCCAAATTCTGCTTAAAATATTAACCAGATGTTTCATACAGTTATTCTGTTTTACTTTGTAAGAGGAATTAATACCATGAAATTTTCTGCAAGTTATTTATCTCTTCAAAATAATAGTAAGGCAGAGCATTAATGATGGGCATATAGAAAATTGCACTTTTTGTAATGTGATTTTATGTTACCTCCTTTAAACATCTAGTATAATACCCAGTCTTCAGTCTTTTGAAAAAATATATTAATAGCCTTAAATCAAATCACCATGCTAAAATATATTACTGTGTCACAACCATTTGCAGCTATCCACTTAAATGCACCAGGAGGTATAAGTTTACAAACATAACATCTGAGGTGGTGGTAAGATTACAGCTAAATAACACATGTAGTTTAAATTCTCAATATAAAGTCATAAAAGGTTGTAATTTTAATATACTGCTGACAAGGGGCATTTAAAGATTAATGTGCATTCTCAGTAAAAGTTTTCAGTATTAGAAAACATAATACAGCTTCAGTTTTCTATATAATATTTATATACACATATTTTTGGCATCTTTTGCTGGAGCATGGGAATATTCAACTAATTTATTTTCTAAGCTTAAGAATAATAATAAAAACGCATTTCACTTCACAAGGCAATTCTTGGCATAAAATGATTACTCTGCAACTATTGTTGGTTAAAGTTTCTTTTGTTTGATTAATCTAACCCTCTTCTCCCAGAAATTATAGCAGAATTAATTAAACATGAGATATGAAACAATTCCCATTTGATGCATATATTGTTATATGTTTTTTCATTTTCACAATTACATATTGTCAGTAAGTCAAGTTTCTCAAGTTAGTGAAAATTTCTCTGTATGTGTGTGACCTTGAGTCTGCCACTTATGAGGTGGGTGGCCTTGGACAAATTATCTAACCTTTTACTATCTGTTTTCTTGTAGTAAAACAGGATCTAATAGGATTGTTGTGAACTGTAAAAAGGCAATTTTCTATACTGTATGCAGTGTTTACAGTATATGAAAGTGTTTGGCACATGGCAGCATACCACAGGTGTTAGCTATTAATTACTATCATCATCATCATATTATTATTATTATTATTCTGAATATATGATGGAAGACTGTAAATTATTAGCAATATACCATACTATTTCTTCCACCAAAATCTACGATCATAATTAAGCATGATTAGATTTAATAGTCTAACTCATAAAAGCAAATAGTCTAGGTTAGACCTTATTCACAGTTGCTCATTCAGTTCTTTATTTAAGTAGGAAAATTTATATTAAAGACATGGGGAAAGTGTTTAAGTCTGGAGAAGAGTGGAAGGCTATTGTGGATAGGGAACATAAATGCTGAAAATTCTCTTATATTTTTGACGTGCTTTGACATTTGTCCTTTAAATTTTAGTTAGTATTAAGAGTATAAGGGCCCACTAGCTGACCACCCAAACTTCCCTTATCTATATCTTTTTATGTTTTAGCTTTGTTTCCATCCCTTCTTAACAGCCATTCCATGATTCTCCTTTACCCTCATTGGCAGGTAGACCCGTAGGCAAAACCAGCAAATGTCGGGAGGTAGGTGGGGGTGGTGATTTGAGCAATGGCTGTATGGTATGCTATGGCTGAGAGTAAAACTATGAGAAAAAGCTAAAATATTCTAATCCTTGTGCTTTCTTTCCAACTTTCTAAACCTAGAGAGATAAGAGGAGAACAAGAAGTATATATATTAGAAGGAGAAAATCAAGCTAGGATTTGGAGGACCTGGCCCTACACAGTAAATAAATAAAATATATTAAGATAGTTAGACTCTAACATTTTAATCATTACACTAAGTAATCCTAGTGCTACAAGTTACCAGTTTCGAGGACAGAGGATGGAGAGGTTACTGAATTTGTGTGTGTGAATATGCATATCAACACACGATTTTAGAGACAGGATTTGCAAACAACAGGAATATATATACATTAGCAAGAATATAAATCATAGAAAAATATACATGACAATAACTTTAGGTGTTATGCTGTTTGCACTAGAAACACTGATTTAGCTTCTTATTTTATTCTTATAACTTTGCAGCTGACATGAGTGCAAAGTCCCATTCACTGTCTTTGGAAACTTTGAACTTGGATTGGCTCCAGGAGAGCATTGGATAACAATTATTGTTCCCCTGAGTGCCAGAAGTTTAGTAAGATTCGAAACTGGTAATATTTTTTTTTAATAGAAACTCAGCTTACTATTTCCTACCATTGAGTTATTCCAAAATTTATAAATTAAAATAGTGACTACAAAAAACAACATGGCACAGAGGCCAAAAGTATGAGTTTGCTTTTTAAAACCCTTGAGAAGCTAATTTTCATGGCCAAGATAATGTTTCAAAGAGATTTCTTTTCAACGTGTTTTCTTAGGAGGGCAAGATTTCAAAGAGAAAAATTAGCAAAGCAAGGGAACTGTGATACTGCCATCTGGAGTTTTCAGTTAGCATTTCTGACTAATACTTGGGCAAAATTACTCACAAATATTTCCAGAGTTGAGAAATAACCTTGTGGCACTTTCTGTTCTTAGTTATGGACATCAAGGCATGTAAAATAATACGAAGAGGTTTGCCAAGTGCTGCTGAAGGGAGTTAGAATGTTCTGGTTTTCCTATCATGCTTAGTTCCTTCATGTTACTTGTATGTAAAACAACGTATTTAGAAATGATAGAGGAAGTGGTTGGCCCCAAATTCTTGTACTCCAATGGTAAAATGATGATTACATATATTTAGTTGTGTAAAAACCAAGAGATGACTTAAAATACATTATTGAATATTAATTTTTTAACTTTAAACCTGTCATCATGAGCAAAATGCAAAATTTTAGAAGCAGATCATGGAACTAGAAAAGGGAAGTTAGAGATCATTTCCAATCACCTAATTTTACAGGAGTGAAATCTGAGGATGAGGGTGATGAAGTGACTTTCCTGGGGTCACATCGAAAGTCAACAGCAGAGCCGCGATGGTACTCAGGTCTCCAACCTCTTGGCTATGCTCATTCACTGAGAGCGCCTCAGAGTGTGTTTACAGCATTTAGTCACCGTTTACCCTTTGGGTAATTCCACACTTCTATATTTATGGCTGTGAAATTAGCCCAGTGATATAATTTGCTCCAGGTCAAAGAGATATTAAGAAAAAAGGCAAAGTTTTCACTAGTCATTTTCCTTGTTGTGTGTGTATATATGTGTATGTGTATGTGTGAACGGTCCCTTATCCATTGTTCCAAAAGCCAAGTGCTCTGAGGACTAAGTTTCTTCATATTTGTGTGAAATCTATTGATGGCAAAACCTGATGTGAATTGATAAGAGAGAGACTATTTATAGACTTTATATATATCAGTGAGGTTGACTCTCAGACATTTCATGTCAGTCATAGTCATATGTTTAGTTATAGGGTGTTCCACCAGACTCTGGAAATGAGACATAATACAGATGCCAGAAAATTTGTTACATTTTAAAATCCTGAATAAATCTGAATCCTAGACCCAACAGTTTCAGATAAGTGATTGTGGATCTTTAATTTGTCCATAATGTAATTTTATTATATTAGTTTTGACTTCAACAAAACAACTCAAAAAACCTTTTACGTACATGATTCCCTTTGTTCCAAGTATATAGACCAAAGATAATTCAATGAGATAAGCAGAGTGTTATCTATGTGGGAGTAAATGTATAAAAACAATGGGCTTAGTTTGCCACTATTATTTGTAATCAGGAAGCCCAGGATAAATTCGGTGTTCAGCTGAGGCAAGTGCTTCATCCCAAGCTTCTTATAAAATTACCTGTCTTTTTCTTTTCCTTCATCTTTTTTGTAAACTTTATTTGTATGTGTGTGTGTGTTTGTGTATGTATTTCTTTATTCTTATCAGCATCAAATGCTAATGTATATGTGGGGGATGAATAAAGGTTTTCTACCTCAAATCTCACAGTAACTCTGTGTTCTATCTACTCAGTGGTGAAGTAAAAGACTAATCAGTCCACTAATGTTTATAGTCTAGAATGTGCTGAGTAGGTTAGAGTGTAAATGGATTTGACCATATCTGACATGATATATTATTCCTTTATATTATAAATCTTGTATTTAAACAAGCTTAGATAAGTTCAGAGTCCTGATAATCTGTGTTCAGACTAAACATCAACTGCAGAGCTCATGGCACTGGGTTTCATACCAGCTGGAATCACAGCTTGACCAATGGCAGATGGAAAGGAAGGGGTAGTCATTAGGGCAAACTCACAACAGGCCAGCCCTTTCCTTGTTTTCAGGAAACTTCATCAACTGAAAATTCTGACCTGTCATACAGTGTCAGAAAACACACACACACACACACACACACACACACAGAGGTGGGTAAGAATTAACCACATCATAGATTTTTCTGTCTCTCCTCAGGATCTTCAAAGTAAATTTTGCAGATAAAAATCTGATTTTTTGGTGAACATTACTCCCATTATAATTTCAAATGTGTTCCTAGAGACATAAATTCAATTTCTAGACAATCAAATTAAATGTAAAACAATTGACTATTTCAATGTATGAGGATCTTAATGAAAGAAGATAGCCCCTCTTCTGTGAATGGTACCTATAATATTGTAGTTGCTTAGATTGCATTATTTAAGGAGATGTGTGACATAATCCAACACGCTTTCTTCACCTGTATCAAACAGGAATAGAATAGTAGAATCCAATGGAAAGATATAGGACTGGAAATCAAGTCCCTCCCTGCTGCACTGTGACCTGGCTGCAAGACCTTAGACAAGCCACCATCCTCTCTGGGTCCCAGTTTCCTTTTCTATGAAACAAGAGAACTATACTCTGATCAGTTCTAACATGTTAACAATTTTAAGAGAGGTGACTATTAATAAGCTCATAGTCTATTGAGGATCTTTACATAGGTAGCAAATTTCCTTAAAGCATGGGGCAACCATTCTTTGGGGAGAAAATTTTAAACATGGGACTCTGCAATGGCTGGAGGAGAAGGTAGAGGCTTGCTGATGAGCCCAGTTTAAGTATCCTTCCTGAATGCAGATTGGAGCAGTCACTGGGTGAAACAGCATAGCGGTCCTCAAAAAATTAAGAATGGAGCTGCCTTATGACTCAGCAATCTAAAACACTAATTCAAAAGGATATGTGCACCCCTATGTTCATTGCAGCATTAATTACAATAGCCAAACTATGGAAGCAACCCAAGTGCTCATCAATGGACAAGTGGATAAAGAAGAGTGATAAATATTGAGTTGGCCAAAAAAGTTTATTTTTCCCCCCATAAGATAGCTCAAGTGGCACTTGGCTCTCTTTAACTTCATTTGAAACAATTTTGTTAAATTGTGTTGTGACAGCTGTCATATCAGTGTGCATGTAAAAAAACCTATCAAAATTGATGACTTCTTGTGCAGCCATTTTAATATTGAAGGTGAAAGAAAATATGCAACATTTTCAGCATGTTATGCTTTATTATTTCAAAAAAGATAAAAATGCAACTGAAATGCAAAAAAAAAAAAAAAAAGATGTATGAAGAATATGGAGAAGATTCTGTGACTGATTGAATGTGCCCAAAGTGGTTTGTGAAGTTTCGTGCTGGAGATTTTTTTCTGGATGCTCCATGGTTGGGTAGACCAGTTAAAGTTGGTGGTGATCAGTCCTGGCTGGTGGCACAGTGGGTAAGGCACTGGCCTGCGAACCCAAAGGTTGCTGGTTCAATTCCCAGCCAGGGCACATAACCAGGTTGCAAGCCAGGTATCCAGCCAGGTCTGTAGCTGGAGGCAGGTGAAAGGGAACCATGCACTGATGCCTTTCTTTCTCTCTGCCTCTCTTCCTTCCCTTCTTATAAATAAAATATTTAAAAAAAAAAGTTTGTGGTGATCAGATTGATACATTAATTGAGAACAACCAATGTCACAGTACACAGGAAATAGCTGACATCCTCAAAATATCCAAATCAATGAAGTTATTGTTTAAAATGAAAACTATGTCTTTTATTTTATGGAAAAAAGCTAAATGAATTTTTTGGCCATTGCAAATGGAATATTACTCAACCATAAAAAGGAATGAAATAAAATTTGTGACAGTATGGATGGACCTAGAGAGATTATACTAAATGAAGTAAATCAGGCAGGGAAAGATAAATATATGATTTCACATATATGTGGAATCTGAAGAACAAAATAAATGAACAAACTAAATAGAAAGAGACTCATGGATACAGAAAACAGACTGATGCCAGAAGGGAGGAGGATGCAGGAGCTGGGTAAAAAAAAAATTATGTACAGATTGGTAGTTACAAAATAGTCACAGAATGTAATGTACAGCAGGGAAGACATTCAATAATAATATTGTAATAAATGTGTATGGTGCCAGGAAGATACTTGAAATATTGGGGGATTGTTTTGTAAAGTATATGATTATCTAACCACTATGCTGTACATCTGAAACTAATACAAAATAATATTGAATGTAAACTGTAATTGAGAAATTAAATAAAATAAATAATTTCCTTCTCTAAGAGCAGACATTGTAGTCCCGTGACTGCTGGATGACCCAGGGGGTGGGGCATGACACAGCAGTCCAGCCTATGGTTTTGCTTAGCTGCCTCGCCCACGGGCTGATGGGATGCTGAGAGGCCCATGAATGTAGTCATGCTGAGGGTGAGGACTAGAGAGAAGGGGGCAGATCGGCACAGCCTCCTTCGTGGTAGAGCCAGCTTTGGTCTAGGAGGGGTGGGAGTGGGGAAGCTGTAGGAGTGGGAGCAGGTAAAAGAGGACCTTAATGAAGAAACAGAACACTAAGTTTTGTTTACGAGCCAGTGATTTTCAACCTTTTTCATATCATGGCACACATAAACAAATTACTAAAATTCTTGGCACACCCGAAAATGTATTTTTGGGCAATCTGACAAAAAATAGGTATCATTTTGATTCAGTAACACTGGACGGCTATGGTTTTGTTGGCTGTAGTCATTTTTTGTTTGACAATCTAAGGAAAGAGAGGTCAGTGCCCCTGACTAGAGTCAGTTAGGGCATGTTTTAAGAAATTCATGTGGCCCACCTGTGTTCATTGAAAATTGCTGGTTTAAGCCATAGGTAGAATAATCACCTGCCAACGATTATACAAGAGAGTGAATGAGTGCCTTTAAGGAAGAACTCATTTTATAGATTTCATCAGATGTAATGATAGTCATTAGGTAATGAGTGGAGATGGACTGTTTGTTTTATTTCTTTACTATAATAATATCATTTAATGTTTACCTAGTATTATTGCCAGGTACTCGGGAAAGAGCTTTATATCCAGTTAAGTCTTCTAGTCATCCTTATAACCTTAAGAGGTTACTTTGACTTTACAAATAAAGAGGCTGAAGTTTATAGTACTCAAATAATGTCCAACATCACCAGCTAAAGCTAATAAATGGGAGGATCTGAGATTTGAGCCTAGATGATACTGTATTGTACTTCTGCTACACTGCTCTCCTCTTTCTTGTTTTCAGAGTCTTAGAGGCAGGCTCTGAAGTTGATTCCTTTCTCCCTTTCTGTTCTCTTTTTCTCATGTGAATTTATTTCTCTCTCTCTTGTTCCCTCACAGCATCATTGTATGTACAGTTAATTGTGTTGTTTCAGGGTGGCAACTTCTCAC
This sequence comes from Noctilio leporinus, assembly GCA_004026585.1. Lineage (NCBI taxonomy): Eukaryota > Metazoa > Chordata > Mammalia > Chiroptera > Noctilionidae > Noctilio > Noctilio leporinus. Next base: position 12,343 of record PVIW01010588.1, read on the forward strand.
ATTTATTGGAAATGATAATTACAGGAGTCTTCTTTCCTGGACATTTTAATGATTATTTCCAGTTATTCCTCTGGAAAATGTAAAATAAAATTGAGTTGCAGAGGATCACTGAAATCAATTCATAGAAAGTTCATCCTCCATAAGCTAACCCCCACTGCACTCTTTTAAAGATAGTCTTCATCACTATTATCCAAAAGATTTTAACAACTGCAGAACAAAGTTAGGTGTAATCACAATAATTAAAGTATTGTTAACTCATGCTCCCCAGAAACGAAATTGAGATTTATGCTGTCATTCACATAAAACAGAAGGTAAGATGAGTTATTTTTTCTCTTTTTCAGGGTTGAAAGAGAATAACAAGACTTCTTGTTTTCCTCCTATTGCGGAGGCCCTGCTCACTCTGTAGGAGGATAAAGTAGTTAGTTCTACTGTGAGTTCTCATCTTGTCTAGAGAGACAGCATCCTTCTGAAATAAATGCTAGAAGCTCCCTGGCTTCAAATTGTGTTTGGGCTAGTTCCAGGCTTCCTCATTGGTGATGAAGTGTGCTACATGCTCCCCCCACCCCCCACCCCTCCCACACACACATTTAGGCTTTTAAAACAGCTGGAAATCCAGGCCAGACAACGGGTCAGAGCTGGTGCTCAAAAAGTGAGATGAGATCCACAGCCATAAGTCTTATTCATAGTGATATACTGCAGCTTTACCTCTTGTCTTTATTGCTTCTAGTCCTGGTTCTGGTCTTTCCTTGGGTATTGTGATTCTTCAAGGTGCTGAAGGAAAATTACCACCTTCCTGTACTTCCTTCATTTTCCCCCTATCCTCAAGCCCCTTATAACCATTTTCAGAGCCATTGCTTTGTGGCTCAAGTCTGATCCAAGGGAGCAGAGCTGAGTAGTCTGGCTTTAGTTCCATCAAAAGCCAGGACACCTGGTTGGTGGCTCAGTGGATAGGCACCAACCAGCCTGTGAACCCAAAGGTCACTGATTGGATTCCCAGCCAGGGCACATAACCAGGTTGCAAGCCAGGTCTCCAGCCAGGTCCGTAGCTGGAGGCAGGTGAAAAGCAACCATACACTGGTGCTTCTCCCCTTCTCTGCCTCTCTCCCTTCCCCCTTTCTAAAAATTATAAATAAAATCTTTTAAGAACTCTCCCCCAAACCAAGACAATCATTCCCGTTTGACTTATTCAGCACTCAGCCAGCTCATTTGGGCCAGGGTTTACCTCGCCTCCAACTCTAATTTATTATAGGTGTCTGTTGCCTTTTCCTGACTTTGGAATGTGGTTGAAGTCATGTTGATCTGTCACAGCCTATTTGAATAACTTTGGATATTGGGAGAATGGATTGAACATTGAGCATTTCTTCCATGTCTCAGAGCAAAATGCCCTGATCTCAAGTCACTATTCCTCTCAGTACCCTAACTTCATTTATAGGGATGGAAGAAGCTTCTGGATCCCAGAGCATGCACAGGTAGGAATCAAGACCCACACTTGGTAAATCTCTTTATACACATTCCTCTACCAACTTCTAAGCCACTTTGGATGTGGCTTTTGGTTGATATCAGGCCTCTTCTCTAGGCTTGTAGCCTCTCCTGGCTGCAAGTAAATAGCCCACTTGCTGCAATTTCCCATGTTCTTCTGTTTCTTTCTGGGCATTATTACCGCAAACCTCTTTCTGCCAGGATCTTAGGGTAGTGAAGTTATGGCAAGGAGTATGGATTAGCTCACTTAGCCTCCACTCTCAGCCACTTCCTGTCTTGCCTCCTGTGTTATGGGTGTTGGAAAAGTAAACACTCAATCTTCCTAGTCATTTGGTAAGAGCTGGCCACGGGATACAGTTTTGGCAAAAAGATATAGTAGAGGCTAGAAATGATTTCCTTTCTTAAATGAAAAACCAAAACCAAAACCAAAACCAAACCCCACCCTTCAAAATGAAAACTATAACAGAGAAGGTTTTTCACTTCTTCACCTTCAACCCTGTCTGGGAGATGGGCACACTGCTGTATTTTGAGAAAGGAAGGTGAGAGACTCAAGGCCTAAGGATAGAAGAGAAAAAGATAAAGGGATTCCCGAAATTTGGCCACATAGGCGGCAACATCACCCCCCAGATTTCTACTTCAATGCTTCTTGTTATGAGAAAAAAACTGTTTAAAGCACTATATTGGTATATTTTTTTAGAATGATGATGCCATAACAAGTATGTCTGCTTATTTCTAATAACTTTCCCTCTCATCTCTCTTTCTGTATGTCAGAGGACTCCAAGCTCAGGGTCTTCCTTCTCTCTTATGGTGATAGTTTGAATTATTGTGCCACAAATTTCACTCTTCTTATTCCATTTGGGGCAGAGTACACTTTCCTTAACCATTGACCATGGACTATTATTAGACATGGGTAGAAGCTTTAAATATGCTGTTCAGTATGGTTGGCCTCTTGCATCCCTATGATCCATCATGAGAAGACTGTGCCATGGCTAGATTCTGTGTCATTAGCCTGGGCCCCAGAATGAACAGACCTGAACAAACCAGAATGAACCTGTAGCCTGGAGCACAGCCCAGCTGGACCTCAGTCTGAATCACAGTCACCTAGCTGAGCCCAGGCTAGAAGATCTGAACCATGATTATCCTACAGACTCCTAGAAGATGAGGGTAAATTTTTACTGTTACAAGCCTTTGCAATTTAAGGTGATTTGTTATTTACCATTAACGTGGCCATAGCTGGCTAAGGTATCACATAACAGGTTAGCAGCAAAGGTACTGGTCAAACATGGGTTTTGATATATAAATACAAACTTTAGTAATTAAAAAATTAATTTTACTCTCTGCTATGCTTGCTTCAACATTCTGGCCTTATTTGGAACTGAAGAAAATTTATTTTGGTAGTCGGTAGCTAGACATTCTTTCTCTTCATGTCTGTTAATTCTAATCCACCCCTAATGCTAATGGACAATCAATGAAAAGGTTAAATAAAATGAACTGTGAAATAAAGAAGCACATGACTATATTTCAGAAAAAATGTAAATTTGTTACTGGTCTTTGTTTTTGCTTTTTAACTCTACCCAAGGCTCCCATAAGAAGTCTTACAGTCACCTATGGTTTGCAGGCCAAACATAGCCATCTGATATTGTATGGCCTATAAACTAATAATGGACTTTATAGATGAATATTTGCAATTGATTTGATGGTAGGGAGCTCTTTTATCCCCCAATTAAGTGTATTATTCCCTTAAAATAGAATTTCACTATTCTCATACCTATATTCCAAAATAATTGTACTCATTCTTATCTTTAAAATTTTGAATTTATCAATAACAATTTGGGGAACTGTGTTCACTCTCTTATTGCATAAATATTGACATGATATTTTTGATTTTGCTTGTTGTCTCACAAAGGCTAAAATATTAACTATCTGTCTCCAGGAAAAGTTTGCTCACACCCCTTCTAAGGAATGTGGCTGGTGGCACAATGGATAAGGCACTGATGTGTGAACCCAAAGGTTGCTGGTTTGATTCTCCAGCCAGGGCACATAATGAGGTTGCAAGTCAGGTCTCCAGCCAGGTTCATAGCTGGAGGCAAATGAAAGGCAATCATACATTGATGTCTCTCTCCCTCTCTGCCTCTCTCCCTTCCCTTCTCTCTGTGAATAATGAATAAAATCTTTCATTCAGTTACAGACCTGGCTGGAGACCTGGCTTGCAACCTCATTATGTGCCCTGACTAGGGAATCAAACCAGCGACCTTTTGGTTCGCAGGTCAGTGCCTTATCCACTGTGCCACCAGCCAGGGCTTTTTAATCTCTACTTTTTAAACATTATAGTTATTTCATAGTAGATATTGTTTAAGTTGATTGTACTGATCTGGTGCATGCATAATTATGGAATTACTTCACATTCAAGGTTTCAATTTCATGCATATTTTTTAAATTTTATTTTTCAATGACAGTTGACATTGAATTTTATTTAATATTAGTTTCAGGTACACAGCATAGAGATTAGACAACTATATAATTTACAAAGTGATCCCCCTTGGACCTACCTGGCACCATGTAGTTTTATAATATGCTAAACTTTACAACCCTGGGACCATTTTGTAACTATCAATTTGTTCTTCTTAACCACTGTACATTTTTCACACAGCTCCCCAAACTTCTCTCTTCTGACAGCTGACAGTTCAGTCTTCGTATCTATTTTGTTCTTTAGATCCCATATGTGAAATCATATGGTATTTTTCTTTCTCTGTCTGACTTATTTCATTTAGCATAATATCCTTTAGGTCTATCCATGTTGTTGCAAAACATTTCATTTTTTTTATAGTTAAATAATATTCCAATGTATATATGCACCACTTCATCTATTCTTTCCTTAAGTTATTTGAGTATCTTGTAACCATTGTTTTGAACTCTGTACCTTGCTTGCCTCCATTTCATTTAGTTATTTTTCTAGAGTTTTGAGGCATGATTTTTTGCTCCCCATTTTGGCTGCCTCTGTGTTTGTTTCTATGTATTAGATAGATCTGTTACATCTTCCGGTCTTGGTAGGGTGGCCTTGTGTGGGGCCTAATGGTACCATCTTCTTGATCACCTGAGCTGGTTAGTACAGGGTTAGCATTTTGTGAATTATGTGTGCCCTCCTATTATAGTTTAGCTTTGATTGCTGTTGGCATGCCCATGGGTAGGGTTGATCCTCAGGTTGGTTGGTTGTGAGGATTGGCCATGACCAGAGTGTGGGAGCTGATGTGTGGAGGCTGATACCAGGAAGCAGAATTTGTCCCAGCAAAGCCTGAGTGTGCCACTTGTAGAGCTCATTACATCATGCTCTGTTGTGGTCTGAAGTCATCCCCCTGAATATGTTTGTTTTGGGGCCTCTTCAGAGGAACTGTGGATAAGGTCGATGTCAGATGCTGCCTGTGACCAGCCCTGGACTACTGTTAGGAGCTACAAAATGGTCTGTGGTTGGTAGCTGCCTCTGCTGGACCTGGGTACACATGGGAGGGTTCAAGCTGCAAACTGAAGCTAGCTTCCCCAAGTACCCAGTCTGGTATAGGTCAGCAAAAGGCCCAAGATGCCCTGAGACCCACCTCTGCCAGTTGGATGCCAGCTGGGCTCAGCCACTAAAAGAGCTTTTGGCAGCATGTGAGTTATGTGAGGCAGTTTCTCAGAGTGTCACCAGGTAGGGAGAATAGTATCACAGTTTCAAAGTTGGCAGTGCTGGGTCTGAGGCCACTCAGCAAAAGTCTCAGTGTCCACCTGCCACCTGCCTGGGGCCTTTGCAGTATGGTAGAGTCTCAGGGAGCTGTGCAGATGGAGACAGTAGAGTTTACCAGGCTAACGCAAGTTAAGGTTTGGCCATATGGAGGTTGCCTTAGACCAGGAAGAAGAGGTCCCTTAACCTGAAGCTGCGCAACTCAGTTTTCCTCTGTGTTTTCCTCACTCCTATTTGACCTTCCTGAGCTTCACTGGAGTGCCTTGAGAGTTTTTAAAGAAAGACTGCACCATGGGCCCAGGCTGGTGGCTAGAGATGTAGCTTCTATCTGTGCCAGATTTGGATAGGGTTAGGCCTCAGAGAGTTGTCAAGGTAGAGTTGGTATAGCTCACCAGGCTAATGCCATGTGGGAGAAGGGCACTGGAGGCTGTTCTTCCAGCTCTCATTCCAAAGCCGCACAGCTCAACCTTTTCCTCTATGTCTAGAACTGTCATTGATTTACCAGAGCCAAGGTTGAGTACCTATGAGGGTGAATTTGTACACTTTCCCTTTAAAAGGGTACCTGAGTTTCCAGCAGCCTCCTACCATCTCACCCGGACATATGGAATTCCTGCAGGCATTCTATGGGCTCCTATCCCCTGCACTGGTGTCCCTGGCTGGGGAGCCCAGGATGGGGCTGAGACCCCTTGCTACTCATGGGAACACTCTGCCATTAAGATATCCTCCTGTAATCTCAGCCATAACATGTTGGTATGGGGCTAGTCTGTTTCACATCTTTGCCCTTCCTCCCTATCTCCACTGGCTTCTTCTGTATATCTTTGGTTATATGACCTCTGTTCAGCTAGTCTTCAGTTGGTTATCCTGATTGATTGTTCTATAATTTAAGTGTAATTTTGATATGGTTATGTAAGGATGTGAGTGCAGCTTCCATCTACTTCACTCTTGGACCTTCTGCCAATAAGTATTTAAAATTTTTTTCTTATGTTTTTATTTTTAGGTATGTTTTATTGATTATGCTATTATAATTGTCCCGGATTCTTTTCCCTTTACACCCTTCCACCCAAGACCTCCATTCCTTCCTGCAGTCCTACCCGCCCCGCTTAGTTCATGTCCATGGGTTGTGCGTGTAAGTTCTCTGATTCCTCCCTTATGTCTATTATTCTTCACTTTCCCCTGTCTATCTTGCATCCACCAATTATGTTTTCTAATCCCTGCACCATTTCCTCATTTCTCCCCCTTCCCTCTCCCAGCTAATAACCCTCTCAATGATCCCTATACCTATAATTCTGGTCCTGTTTTGGTTGTTTGCTTAGTTTGTTTTTGTTTGTATTTTTATTTTTTAGGTTCTGTTATTGATAGTTGTGAGTTTGTTATCTTTTTAATGTTTATAGTTTTGATCTTATTTTCTTAAATAAGTTCCTTTAACATTTCATATAATGGCTTGGTGATGATGAACTTCTTCAGCTTTACCTTATCCGGGAAGTACTTTGTCTGCCATTATATTCTAAATGATAGCTTTGCTGAATAGGGTATTTTTGGTTGTAGGTCCTTGCTTTTCATCACTTTGAATACTTCTCCCCAGTCTCTTCTGGCCTGCAAAATTTCTTTTGAGAAATTAGCTGATAGTCTTAAAGGAACACCTATGTAAGGTAACTCTGCTTTTCTCTTGCTGCTTTTAAGATTCTCTATCTTTACCCTTTGGCACTTTTATCATGATGTGTCATGATGTGGTTTGATTTGGATCTAGCTTGTTTGGGTCTCTGTGCTTCCTGGACTTGTATATCTATTTCCTTCACCAAATTTGAGAAGTTTTCCTTCAATATTTTTTCACACAAGTTTTCAATTTCTTGCTCTTCCTATTCACCTTCTGACACCCCTGTGATTCAGATGTTGGCATGCTTAAAGTTGTCCAAGAGGTTCCTAAGCCTCTTCTCATTTTTTGTAATTCTTGTTTACACTTTCTGTGCTTGTTGGCTGTTTATTTCTTTCTTATGTTTCAAATTGTTGATTTGAGCCCCATTTTCCTTCACTTCACCTTTGATTTTGTGTGTGTTTTCCTTTGCTTCACGTGGCCTAGCCTTCATTTCTTCCCTTCTGCATTTGCCATAGTTAGGCATATCTGTTAAGTCTGTGAGCATCTTTATTACCAGTGTTTTAAACTGTATGTCTGTCAGGCTGGCTATTTCTTTGATGCTTAGTTTGGCCACTGGACCTTGATTTGTTCCCTTTTTGAACCATATTTCTCTATTTCCTCATCTTGACAGGTTCCTGTGTGCCTCTGTGTCTTAGGTGGAGCTGTCACACCTGTTACATTGTAAAGGGCAAATCCTTAGGTGTTCATCAGTTCGGGCAACCTGTTTTCACCATGTTATGGTGCTGTATATGAAGAAAGGTCTAAGAGGGAACAATACTGTTTGCTCAGCACTTGCCCCTTTTTCAGGTACTTCTCTTGCTTCCTGTATAGGACTAGCTCCTCTCTAGCTGTTACCCTGGTTCGTGTTCCCCAAGTGGGTGCATCTGTGGAAGTTTCAGGATTGTGAGGGCTTCTAAACAAATGGATTTACTGTGAGACTGACAGTTTCTTCCCCTGCCCCAACCCTCACTGGTTTTCATAGTCAGAAACAATGTGGCTTTATCTCTGCTCCCTCCACCACTGGTACTGTGAGCCTCGCAATCTGGTCTGGTGCCAGGACTGCTCAACAGGTGTCCCTACTGTGATTGCACTTTCCACTGGTCAGCCATAATCTCTGTCCCACCACAGCCACCAAACCACCTCTTCTCTATCCTGGCTCCTCTCTTCCTACCTGTCTGGATGAATAGCCCTTCTTTATATCTTTTGTTTATTGGAAGTCAATGCAGCTTGATATTCTGGAATTTCTGATTGTCTCTGTTTTTTTTTGTGGTAGAGGTATTGGTTTTGGTTATGGAGGGAGATGCAGCATATCTATCTATGCCTATATCTTGGATTCCCTAGAGTAAAGTATTTTTTAAAGTTGCATTTATTTTCCTCTTGGAATCTTTAAAAATCACTTATAATTTAGATTTCATTTTTGGTTTATATTATTTTACTTTCTTCATAGTTATTTCATAATAATGCTATAATAATATTTCAGTAATGCCAAACGTATCCAGTGCTCAAAAGCATACTATAAAATTTACCAAAGGTGCAGAGAAATCTCTATTAGAGGAGAGTCTGGGGATGAACTTGATAGGCCTGCCCTGACATTTCTCAAGAGCTTCTCAAGGATTCTATGCTGTCAACCTACAGAGACTACATATAGTTTCAATCTAAAGAGATGAATTAATTCATTTAATGCCTACATTTACATTTTTAAAATTGTGTCTATAAAGCTTATTATCTTAATAATATCTTAGATATACCCACTGTTTTTCATAGTTATCACTCCATGCTTATATATTGTAATCAAATTTTCTTATAGATGCCTGATGTTTTCGTGGCCTTATGAAGCTTTCTAGATTAAAAGAAGATTATTCAGTTGAAGAGCTGAATACATAGCCAGGACCTAATAAGTGCTCAGTAAATAGTAGTTGCTATTATAATTTTATTTTATTTTATTTTAAAATCATGAATTTTCACAAAAATTCATTGAGGTTATTTTTACAATGAAATTCCAAAAAACTGTAGTTGGTAAAATTCTGTATTTCTCAGGACACATGAGACATGGTGAAGCATGATAGCACTCTAAACATTTAAGAGAATTGTTCTGATCAGTTTTATAATTTTTTTTTTTTTTTTTTGTAGAGATAGTCTTGCCTGGATCTGTTCTATAATAAAAATAGGCTTATTAAAAAAGCTACTTGATCTGAATAACTATTTCATGGTCTCAGCAGGTAGCTGAAGTGTTATTGTGTATTTATACTGCTTAAATAAATATTAATTTTAGAGGCTCTCTGTGGTGTTCCTAAAGTTGCATAGAAAGTCGCAGAAGGAGGCTCATGTGTTTTCTGCACGAGAGAAACTTTTCCCTAGTATTTGCTGACACTGTTGTGAAACCAGCACTGAAGTCCCAGAAACACTGATTCTCAGTTTACTTCTCTTATCAGAAGTTCACATGACCTTTCATCAATGCCATGTGCTGAAATTACAATTTAAAAAGTCACAATACAAATGTATACTAGTTAATAAAACTATTTTACTAATTAAGTTACAAGGTCAAATAATTAGTTTCAAGGAGTATAGAGTTCTGTGACCTCATTATTGTTATCTTCCACCTTCTTTGTGGCATCAGAACAACTCAGCAAATCAAACCCAAACAATACTTGCTAAATTCATTTACTTTGGTAAGTAGTTGACTTTTCTTTGTATCTTGCAAGTGAGGTGTAGTTGTGTTTGAGTCCAGGGGTTACCTAGTGTGCAGCCAAAGCAGTTTTCAGTAAGACCATTTGCAACAGGATCAATCTTACCTTAGTCTATAAGAACATGATTTCTTGCCCTGGCTGGTGGCTCAGTGGATAAGGTCCCAGCCTGAGAACCCAAAGGTTGCTGGTTTGATTCCCCAGTCAGGGCACATAACCAGGTTGCAAGCCAGGACTCCAGCCAGGCCTATTGCTGGAGGCAGGTGAAAGGCAACCATACGTTGTTGTCTCTCTCCCTTTCTTCCTCCCTCCCTGCCCTTCTTTCTGAAAATAATGAATACATTTTTTTTTTTTTTAAACAAAGTGATTTCTTTACCAAGCAAATCAGTTTACATGAGACAAAAAAATAACAAATGGCTATAGGAAAGCATTATTGGAACACCCCTTTGAGCTAAAATTTCCATTACCCCAGCTGGCTTGGCACCTACTTCTGTGACATCACTAAGTGCAAATTAAATAACTCCCATGTATTTCATAAATTTCTCAAATGATTGACTCTGAGAAGCTAATTTGCTCATTGAGGTAAACCTAGGCTTATTCACTTAATAAATACTTATTCGAAATTTGCTCTGTGACAAGCACTGTGTTAGAGTTAGGGAAATAGCAGTGAAGAATCAGACAAAAATCCCTGCCCTTGGGGTGCTTATGCTATGACTAGGCAAGTGCTCTGGGTGATGACTCAGATTCAGGTGTCGGGTGGCTGAAGCATAGGCCAGCCAGCTCATATGGATGTTGATTTTTCTCAGAATTTTGATTTTGAGTATGGATGGAAACAGGGTGCTTAAGACTTTGGTGAAAAGAAGTAAGTGACTAAGAGGTCAGAGGATGATATAGGAACCAAGAGAGGTACTGAAATGCCAGGAGCCTCAAAGGAGAAGAAGATTCTCAAGGAGACTGATCCCACCTTCTGATTCTGCTTCAGAGGGTATCGAACACACTTTTGTCTGGCAGGCTGAGAGGAATGAGCAGCATTTGTTTAGTGATGAGGTTGGTGAATTTTGTTAACCATTGAAAAGAGTTATAGGGGCAACTAGAGAAGATGTGGGAGGGAAAAGAGCAGTGGGAAGTTGAGTCAGTGGAGAGGACGTGAAGAGTATTCGGGAGATAAATGTCCTGGGACTGACAAATGATAGGTAGAACTCATATCTCAGCAGATGACTACGATTTGCAGGAATGTGAGGCACAGAGACACTCAGATCCCTTGGGAATCACTGTCAGTTGAATTACATTTTCAAGGGACACCTGATCTCATTTGAGAGACTCCTGCCTCTTTAAAGTGTCAACTAAGGTGTGGATGGATTCTGTAGGTGGTGACTGATTAGTGACCTTGTCATGGGACAAGGAGGCAGTGAGAGCTCACCATGGTAACTTGCAGGGTAAGATAAGAGCCTCCAAGTCAGGTCTAAATCTTGTTGATGTGGTAAAGTTCAGCCTGAAACTACCACCTTTGCTTATGCTTTTCTTATTTGTGTCTGTCTTCAAAAGGGTTCAGAAGACTCTTACAAATCTTTGAAATGATTAATTAAATAATGAAGGGCATAGGGGAAAGTTGGTAAAGCAAGCACTGGGGAGGAAGAGGCAGATAAAAGCTGTGAGGAAAAAGGCAAAATACTGGCAAAAGTAACATAAAGCTAAGATAGTAGTAAGCAGGCTACCTGTAAGTAGTTGTTCTCTATGAAAAAGTACTTTATGTGTAGTTCAAATTGATACAAAATCCTGGAAGAAATGAAGGATTACAGCATGTCTGTTTATTCCCAAAGCCTCCATATCCCTGACTGAAAGCTGCCTTTCAGATTTATGTACCACCTGTTGTAGCCTCTGTAGAATGGTCCCCGGAAGTGCTATTGGCAAAGTAGAATCTCTGAGAATTGGTTCAGTCTCTGTGCCCAGAGTTGAAGTTTTTATATTTCCATCCTTTTTTCTCCCTAGGTGTTTGTAAAGGGAAAAAATACATCCCATGACACTCAATTGCTAGTGCTAATATTAAATTAAGCATCTTGAAGTAAAGGAAACTCTCCCCATCCTTTCCTTTCCCCTCCTCTGCCAACCCAGGATGTGGCTTGGCTGGGCAGTAGCCTTGCACATGGCAAGTGACAGCAAAGTGATCTGATACCCTAGACCATTGCTTAAGGGTTGTACATATTTACCAGTCAGCATGTACTTATGTTCTGGTCACAGTATTAATAATAGTAACCATAATAACAGTGATAATAACTTTCATATGCCTCATATACAAGACACTGTTCTAAACACTTAAACTACAATATGAGCTCTACGAGGATGGAAATCTTGGCATGTCTTACTATTGTGTCCCAGGTGCCCAGCAAGGCACCTAGTCCACAGAAAGCAATCAATAAATATTTTTTGAATGAATGATTTATTATCATCATAATTATGTGAGGTAAGTACTATTATTGTCTCCATTTTACAAACAAGAAAACTGAGACACACAGTACTTAAGTCATTTGGCAAAGTTGCACAGGTGGAAAGTGGCAGGGCCAAGTTTTGAACCCAGCAGAACTTCTGCTTTGCCAAAGTGTGAAGTCAGTTTACATAATAATCACAGAAGTTGCCCTGTATGCAAAGTGAAATGCACTTGGATAACCTTACTTTTAGATAATCAAGCGCTGAACAAATTATATTGAGTCCTTTACCATGTTTTTGCCACAAGCTGAGTTGACTTAATGGCCTTAGTTGTTTTTCAAAGTAATTTACATTTTTCACACTGACATTTTTGAATTGTGAGCTATTTTTCACCCTTTGAGAGTATACCACATTTTGTTAATCCAGATGGCATTTCTTGAGATTGCCAAAACACACAAACAACATAAAAATATTAACATATCATTTTTAAGGAAAAAATACCTCCCCCTTCTGATCTTCTGGATGCCTCAAAATACACATCATTAGCAAGTTCACATAATGGTCATCAGAAAACCATGCCTCTTTTAAAGTATTACATTCTAAAAGTGTGGAGAATGAAATGTTTCATCCTTTTCCATATGTAGAGGGTTCCAAAGACTATATCACAGCAGATATTATAAGTAGCATTTGAAAGATGAAGTAATTTGACCTGGCTGGTGTCTCAGTGGATAGGTGCTGGCCTGAGAATGAATCCAAAGGTTACTGGTTCGATTCCCAGCCAGGGCACATAACCAGATTGCAAGCCAGGTCTCCAGCCAGGTCAGTAATTGGAGGCAACCATACATTGATGCTTCTCTCCTTTTCTTCCTCCCTCCCTTTCTCTCTCTCTCTATAAAAAAGAAAAAGAAAAGAAAAAGTAATTAAATGGTCTTCCTCTTTAAAAAAAGATTTTATTTATTATTTTTAGAGAGAGGGGAAGGGAGGGAGGCAAAGAGGAAGAGAGACATCTATATATGGTTGCCTTTCAACTGCCTCCAGCTATGGACCTGGCTTGAATCCTGGCTTGCAACCTGGCTATGTACCCTGACTAGGGAATCAAACCAGTGACATTTGGGTTTGCAGGCCAGCACCATTCCACTGAGCCACCAGCTAGGGCTTAAATGGTCCTTTTTTCAGCTGAAAATACAGATGATTTTTACTGTATTCTTAGATGAAAGAATACTTGACAACTCAGTTCTGGCACTTAAAGGAATTTTTCAGGGTACTTATGCCATCAGATTCTGTTTTTAAGATCTTATTTACTTATTTTTAGAGAGAAAGGAAAGGAGGAGGAAAGAGAAGGAGAGAAACGTCAATGTGTGGTTGCCTTCTGTGTATCCCTAACTGGGCAGCTGGCCTGCAACCCAGGCATGTACCCTGACTGGGAATTGAACCATCAACCCCTAGGTTCACAGGCTGGCACTCAGTCCACTGAGCCACACCAGCCAGGGCTGTCATCAGGTTTATTTGTAGCAATACAAATGAATCAGTAAAATTCTTTTAAGAAACATGGAAACATTCAAAAATGAATGTTTTTTACTCTTAGCTCTGGAATAAAAAGATGAGCAATACTGTGCTTGTTTTTCAAATAACTCTAGAGGGTGAAGCAGAAAAGAAGGTGAACAGGAATGTAAAACCCAAATTGTACTAAAATGCAATGCAGGTTCTGTGGCTGCACAATGCACAGGGTGTGTGGAAGTACCATGAAGGAGTAGCTGATGTCGTTGGGGACATGCCTACAAGTATCTTGGTGGAGTTGTTACCTGAAGTGAGTTTTGAGAGGCAAGTCTAGGTGTTTCTAAACATTAAAAAAAAAAAAGTACAAAGCAGGAAGGAGAAACGCACTAGCAGGAAACTGCCGGGAATAGGCATGCCTGGAGCAAAGCCTGAGGGAGCGAGCCTGCAGAAGTCATCAAGAGACACAGTGGGAAGGACCTTACCTAAATTCAGGGAGACTGAATTCTGCCCTATGGATAACTGAGCAATAATGAAACTTGGTGAGCAGGAGAGGGACAAGTTAAATTTGCATTTGTGGAAGGATGGTTTATTGAATGTCTGGTAGGATAATATTTTGAGTTATTACGTGATGTTTTATTTTCTTCCTGCATTTCTCTCTTTCTCTACTGTGTGTCTGCCTCAACCTGCCAAATTCAGACTGCTGGTCCTATGCTCATTGCCTTAGAGTTGTAGCAAGAAATAAAGTAACAAAAATCTGAGAAATTGTGCCTGAAATCTAAAAGAAGTTTAAGAAGATGGAGTGCATATTTGAAAAGTCTTGGCCAGAAACATTAAGGGCTGAAAATTCTTTCCTAAAGGAAAAAGATTCTGACCATGTGTGAGATACTCATTTGTTTTGTTCTTTATGTATTTCTCTCTCCTTTTCTGTTTCTGGAAGGTAGTTGGGGTTTTGTGTTTTTTTGACCTGAGGGAGTTTGGGTCTTCGTATCTAAAATAGAATTTTCAAAGAAACAAATCTTGCTGGGAGGAAAACCTCACCTTTTTTTAAGGCAGGAGGAGGAGAGAGGCTAGAAGTCCTCCAACCTGTACAGGGAGTGGAAGTCTTCAGGGTCCAAGTAAACCTGTGCTGCAGTACCTTTCGGTGTCGGGAAGTGGGCACAGTTCGGGGAGATACAAACGTGGGCTGCCCTTGGAAGGCTGGCCTATGGTAACGGGCCTACTGGCTTCAGCAAAGATTCCTGTGCCTAATCTCCGCAAGGCTCTTGGGATCCTCGCACAATCTTGGAGAGAAAGGGTCAGGGAGATTAGAAGAAATCGAATAACAGCTAAGAGTAAGATTTTCTATGCCGGGTTCAATTGAATTAGGTTTTAGGGGAAAAAAAAATAACTTGGTATTTCATCCACACAAGTTGGCGGATCAAAATTCATACACATTGAACATGATAGAATAATGTTTTTGGTGTTGATGAGGAAGTAAGAGGAAACATTGAAACTGAAAGAAGGCAATTGCTTAGGAGGCACATGCTAAAACCAAACTGAGAATGAGCAAGTCTATACTCAGGCAGGGACTCTGGACCTGGAGAGAAATGGAAATACCTGAGAGATGCTCAGAAGATAAAATTGAGGTGCAGAGGGATACTGATCCGGCTCCCCCAAGAAACAGAAACCACAGTGATTTTTAACAAGGAAAGTTTAATATGAAGAATTACTAACTACTAATTACAGGGGGTTCACTACTAAGGGATATAGAGAACTTCAAAGAATACGGGAATCACACTTATAAGGAGCAGCCACTGCCCCTGAGGATGAGACAGAGCATCTGAGAAAGAAAAAAACTGGAAACGCTCCCACTTGAAGGCTGAGATGCAGATCTCCATGGCAGGGCTTTTCTGGGGCCCACTGGCTAATGAAGAAGTATCCTGAGGTGCTGTACCCTGAGGCTAGCAAGGAGAAAGCCAGCTGCTAGGGTGCTAATAACACTTGTTATGAAGCTTCCCTCTGGGGCCTGCTGAAATTTGCTGGGAAGCTGTCTGAGAGGATGCTGCTGACCTAGCTGGGGAGCTGGTTGTGGCAGCAGTGGGCCTCGCTGGGAAGCTGTCCCTGGGGAGGCAGCTGAGGCTCTCTGGGGATGAGCCCCACTTCCTGTCCTACACGCTGGACAAGCAGCACAGGAGCAAGATGAGCGCAAAGAAAACTGGAGCCAGGAAGAGAAACCTCTTCTGCAATGTCCCTCCAGTTTCCTCCACCAGCAAAGCTTAACTTTGGGCCAGCTGGCCAGGGAGAAACGTTCACGGAGGCCAGCTTCAATATTACAAGCAAGACAACAGAACGTCGATTTGGAGCGCTGAGCCAAGAAATTGAAAGTTAGCATGAGGCCAGGGAAACCTCTAGAAAGATTTACATGATTTTTGGCTTGAGTGATTTACTTTATGTTGATGGTTTTCAATAAGGAAGGAATTTGGGGGTGGGGGCAGAGAACTTGATGAACTCAGGCCAGATTTTGTGAGTCAGAATGCATGTAGACTGGACAAGGGGCATTGCTGATAATTAAAACATGAGAATATCAACATTTTAGGGATAGGTGAGGAAGAGGTCCCTATGAGAGAAACTGAGAACAAGGAAGGTTTAATTAGAAGGAGGTAAAATTAGGAGAAAGTCATATTATGGAAGCCACCGGAAGAGATATTTAAAGAAAGAAAGGAATGGTGAGTAATGCCAAATGCTGCAGAGAGGCCAAGTTAAAATAAGAACTGAAATGTGTCAATAAGATTTACTAGCTAGTCTATCCTGTACAGAACCTTATCATGTATAGCACAAGTGTTTAAAGTGGATGAAGGAGTTAAGGATATTGGACCATGCAGGTTGAAAATATCCTTGCTCTGAAATTTTGTAAGATGGAGAGATATGTAAGAAACTAAGACTGTTTTCAGGGAATTTAGTTTAGAAATGGAACAAAGGCATTTGCAAATAACTTTAATACAAGGTGTACTGCAGGGAACATTGTATGAAATTATAAAGGAAGTGCAATTGGAACATGAGAGAGGGAGAGCTTATTTTATGCTGAGAGCATCATAAGGGGTTTGATGCAAAGGAGGATGAATTTAAGTTGTATTTTGGAGAAGTTGAGTTTCGGGAGGTAGAGAATGGAAAAGTGAAGACACCAAGGTACAGAAAAGGTACAGGACAGGCAGGAAGGTTGTGAAGTTGGACCTCTGTGTGATGTGTCATGGCAGATATTAAGGGTTCTACTGGCACTGCAGGCATAAAGAGAAGAATTTTTATATGACTGTTGACCATTTACTGAATACTCTGTAGGCAATGGGAAGCCAATGAAAGTTAAGCCAGGACTTGACCAGTGCTGTGCTTAATAAGACTGCTGGGAGAAGTTGTGCGGATTTGTTGGATGAAAAACAAACTGGAAAGAAATAAAGCAAACCAGGGGACAATTGAAATGGGCAAGGGACTAAGCCTGCTCAGGAAGCAAGAGCTTTAACTGAGGAGTAGCTGAAGGGATGGCTCAGAGGGGAACAAAAGTGATTTTGAAAAAAAAAAAAAGTGACGTAAAGTCTTGTTGAGGAGTTGGAACCAAGTAGTGGAAGAAAAAAGACCCTAGGGTTTACAGAAACAATTTGATAAGTGTTGACACCAGTAGTAGAAATGGAGAATAAAAATATGGGCAGTTTGAGTTGGGTGGAGCTTTAATTCTGGAAAAGTGAGCAATTTTAGGAGATTACAAAATCTCCTAAAATTCTCAACCTTCCAGCTTTAATATTTAGTTACAATCCACCGGGTGTCTAATCTATGCTGTGAGCCATGCTGAGGGCTTTAAGGATGGGTCTCATCTAGTTTTCCAGACTGACTTTGAGAGTATTCTTTCCGTTTTATATGGAGGGAGGTAGAGACTTTAGAGAACCTGTTATGTGATAGACAGATTGGTGGCAGAGTCAGGTTTCATGGACAGGTTTCTCTATCTCTAAAACTAGGTTCTTAGCTATTACATAAGACTCTGCTTGTGTTGGTCTTCTGTCCTCAACCAACTAATCTGTAATTCTTGGTGACCAGGAACCACATCTTGCACTTCTTGATAGCTCTCAGGTTGGTAAGGACAAGACTTGCTCAATTTAAGTACTCAATTAGTATCTGTTGAATAAAAGAATGCTGATGTCTACTTAATGGTCCCTAAGGGACTTTAAGAAGTTAAAACTCCTGTGTTTACCAAATAAATATGTGCTTGGACTTAAGAAAATACAGCTGTTTTACTCAGTTGATTTGACCATGAAACTAATGAGGCCAAGGTCATAGGTTTAATTCCTTGTTGGCCGGTTCACTTTGCACTATTTTCAGAAAGCTCTCCATCTTAAATAGACTTTCTACCAAATGCAGTACATACACATGGTCTCAAGGGAATCAGGAAAAAAAAAAAAAAAAAAAAAAAAAAAAAAAAAAAAAAAAAAAAAAAAAAAAAAAAAAAAAAAAAAAAAAAAAAAAAAAAAAAAAAAAGGAGAAAGAATGACTTTGTGCAAATCTATCACCAATGTGGAAAAAATACCTTGAATAATAAAACCCACTTATGGCTGGTCACTGGTTTCATATATATTTATGTGCTCTCCTGGAATTTGTCCAAACTAGGACATGTACCTTAAATAAAAGAGTATTTAATAATTTAAACAAATATTATTGTAATAAAATGACTTGTTAAAGAATGGCTACCAGGAAAAAATACATTGAGTTCACTTAAAAATTAATTTAATTTATACATAAGAATAGCTTTACTAAATTAAGTGGTGTATATTCTTGAGTAGTTCCCTAGTCACTGTGACATAAGAAATTTGCTTTTGATAAAAAAGAGGAAAGAGAATTTTAGGGAATGATACATTGTGTGGACAGGTTATGATGGTTGTTCAGGGCAGATGTTTCTGGATTTGAATGCTGAATTTACAACTTACTATCTGTGTGATTTGGACATCTTGACCTTTCTGAGTCTCAGTTTTTTATCTGCTACATAATCCTACGTAACCCTGGATCCTACAGGGTTGTTCTCAGGAACTAGTGAATGCTATTTGTAAAGTACCTTGTTTACAGGCCAGCCTTTAAAAAAAATATTGCTCCCTTAGCTCATTTCTCAAAACATCTTGAGTTTATTCCTCTGAATGTTAAGTAGTATGAATAATTAGAGAAATTATTGTAAATAAAATGGTAGAATTTTAAAGTATCTGTTATTATATTAGTTTCAAGTACATATTTTTAAGGGTTGACTAATTTTCTCAAGAAATTTTAATTTTAGCCGATTCATGTTCTCTGTGTGGGAAATATTTGTTATAAGAATAAAGAAGTACAGCTTCCTTTAATAATTTTGCCTTTTCTTTGGCAAAGGTGGATTTTACTTTTTTCTGGTCCAGAATTGCAGTGAAATAGTAGTTCCTTTGAGGAATGGGCTATGAAATGCAAAGGCTGTCATGCATTATCCACTGGAAGAATCATTGTGAGTCATCCTACAATGCAGAGTTTAGTTTCCTACCTATACAGAACAGACTGTAGGCTCAGGCATTATATATTTGCTGGGGTCAACTGCCCTCTTTACGGCATAAACATTATTCTCCCCAGCGAACAGGCAAATTGGCATCTTTGTAAAAATTAAATTAGTCACAAACTCTAAACAAAACATGTTAATTAATTTAAGACTCAGTATTCCTAAATAAGTATTTGTAAGCACTCATAGGAAAAAAGGAATTAACCTGATTCTAATTTTGGGTACTTGTCTCTCTAGGATTCTAATCTGCTTCCATTCTTCAGGACAGAACACCCATTGTACTGAGCCCCTAGGCTCTAAGTGATATCTATTAATCTCTGTTAGTCATAGTCTCATTTTTCTGACTGATGTTGCTCTTTAAGGAAATTTAGCAGAAGAAAGAATAAAAATGTAGTCTGTGGGGGGTGGGAAGGATGGAGACAAATATATGGAATAGATGGAAGAATCAGAAAAAAAATCAAAGTGGAAGCATTAAGATGAAGAATTTATGGAGTACAATTTGTATTGACCAATAAAGAAAATGAGAAGTTTGTGGATTAATATTTTAAACCCATACCCTGAATTAGAATCCAGCAAATCAATGCCAGGAACCAGCAAATGTACTTAGCAATTAGCAGGCAGAAAAAAAAAATGGTGAGCCAGTTAATCAGCTTGGGAACCTACCGTGGTTCAATTTTGCATTCTGATTAAACAGCTTCAATCTAGTTTTCATTTACTTTTAAAGTGCTAGTACAAGGAATTTGCTGTAAATAGCAATACTAATTGCACAGACTTGAGCCAAGCACACATACTGCATGCTGTGTGTATTTGTCTTTTGTTGTGTGGCTGTGCCAATGAACCTGCTCCTGCTGCTCTTACTTTTTCCTTTCTTGGCCACAGCACAGCAATTTACTAAGTTCTCTGGTGTGTATGTAGGTGTGAATATGTGAGTGTGTGTATATGTGCACATATGCGTATGGTACGTGCATGTATATTATCAATGGATAATAGCACAAGCATTCAAAACAATTCCTTTTTATTTGCTCTTAGGCCTTCAAATCCTATTCTCCAAAATGTGCAAAACCACTGAGCTAGCCTAATGAGCCACTTTCTTCCTGGTATCACTTTCATTCTTTTATAGGTGACTTTCGTTTCTCTTCAGCTTCATTATTTTCCCTAAAAGTATAAAAGGATTAGTCATTGCATTGCTGTGCATTCCCACCTCAAGCTGCTGCTTGTCACGAAATCACTGAGCTATAACTGAGAGAACGCTTTATGCTAACTGTGTGGAACGGCTGATAATTGGGGAACTGGTATCTCAGGTTCTCAGGTTGGGGCAAGACTGAAACCTGTGCAGAGCTGAAAAAGGCATAATTAGCTCAAATCTAACTGTATCTAAACTTCAAGGCAATTCTTGGAATGTGAATTTGGTAAGTTAGGACAAGAATTGTAAAGAAGTGGTTTACACATATATAACAATTTTCAAGAGAGGATGTTGCATTCTTGTCTTAAATAGAGCTTACTAAAAGTATTTTCGTTATCTGGACTATTTGCAGCCCATCAAGGATGAACAAGCACATGGGTGAATGAATACCCAACCTTGTTTTGACTGCTGACAAGGAAGGTGCTCCTACCCTCATTCCCACACCAGGGGAGAGGTTAAGTTTATAGAGCAAAAGCATTAATTACTGTTTATTTCAAAATTACTTTATTTGATTATAGTGTACAGCATTCATCACCTAGACAACCAGCCCCTTGTCGAGGTTCTGCCAATAAAAGAAAGTCAGGACAAACCTCAGAAGTCAATATTGAGAGCACAGTATTCAAATCAAGTGAAAGAAGCACCTCTGAGGTTGCCCACCATTTGACCTGTCTATTGTGTATACAGGTTTTAGGCCCCAAAGAACATGACATCACAGAGATTTCATTTTGGTATACAGTACATATGCATTCCTTTTCAATGAATTGTGTATTTACTGGGTCCAGAATTGAGGTCTCCCTAATAGTTAGTAAGCTTAATTTTTGGCACTACCATTATCATTTAAAGGTATTTTTCCCTTAGTCTACCCTGGGGTCATGAGGGAGACTCCTGAAATAGATCCCGTGTAGGCACAGAGGAGACACTGGGCCCACAAAGTGCACTCTCTTGCTTTCTGCTCGTGCTGCCATTACTGAGCAGCCTGGTCACCTGCAACCTCAGCAGGATGAAAAAACACAGCCTTTCCTGGTTTACCTTTTCCTAATCGGCAGCAAAGGATTCACCGGGGCAATCTAATATTCTAAGCTACACATGAAATCTCGTAGTCTTAAACCAGCATGAAATAGGGCTTTATACAATTTTCTTATTTAATTGGGACTCTTAGGTAATGCTTTTTCATATTCTTGTCTCTACTTTAAGTGAGGATTATCTGAGAGAATCACAAGTACAAGGGAAGGGAAACCATGGCTGAAGATGGAATTCTCCCATCCGTATTTTACATGTAATTTGAACATGAGTTCAGGCACTGAAAACAGAAGGTTAGATGACATCTGTCCCATCAGACACATTATCATTTATCAAGGGACTTCTTGTTTGTCTTTTCAGTTGCATTTGAGATGCTATTACTTTGGAAAATTGAAAACTGGAAAAGAGAAGGGCAGTTTTTATTTAAAAACAGTTAATTTAGGGAAAGCTGTGCTTTGTGACTCTGAAGTCAGTGATTGGCAAATTTTAAAGTTTCCCTTTAGTCATTCTCATTTGTGACCAATGTTTGCAGTTTTATCAGGAATATTGTATCTTAGCATGAAAGGTCGACATGGTCACACATTCATGAACACATCTTAGTTTCTCCTGATTTTGTAGAGCTGGTTTTACGTTTTGATGTTTTCAAATGCGCAAGTCCAGACTGTGAATAATTGAAAGAATTAACATCCTATACTTCAAATTTATTTTTCTAATTTAAATAATCCACATTAAACATCCCCTCTCAGAAGCAATTTGTCCATTGCTATCCATTAGCTTTTGATATATATAGTATATATTTTAATCATCACAATGTACTTACATATAGAAAATAGTACGAATCTCTTCTACTGCCTTGATAGTATTTGACACAGTGGCCACCCGCCGCCCTCTGCTCATTTGACCACTACGTTCTCTGTTGTACGGCTATGATGCTCTTGGCTCTTTCCTTATTCTTCTTTTGTAAAATGATTTTGGGTATCTACAATGCATACTTATTTGATCCAAAGTCCAGAGCAGAGTTGGACAGTGGGGTGGAAAGCATTGGATGACCACAGAACCTTAATAAGTCCTTCCTTATCATGGTTGAGTGATTGAGTGGTTGGTTGAGTGACCATTGTCTAAAACTTTGTGGGATTAGAAATGTGATACCAGCTTCCAAACTGACTTAGCAAACCCGCCCCCTGTGGAAAATTTCACCAAGAACTGCTTCCTATAAACTTGATTGAATTAAAGTGCAGTGAGATGTGAAAGACCCTCCGGTATGAATGCTCCTATCTACTGGTCAAGGTGTTCTCCCTCTAAGACAGAGTGTGAGGAAGCCAAGTTACCATCAGTAGGTTGCATAGTGAACCTGGGGCAAGAAAATCAAGAGCAGATTCTGCCATTGATCTTCACAATGAGGATGTGTCTTTTGGTCTGTATTTGGAAAGTGTGAGTTTATGGGCCAGAGTTCCTTCTCTACATGGGTAGCGCTTGCACACTTGGATTCACACTACTACTATTTGTCTCTGTGCTTCTCTTTCATCTCTGCTTCATTAGCTGATTCCCATCATACCATGCCCCAATTTATGCCCCCTTCACACCTGTACTTATCTTCATACTCTCATCGTTCCCTATTAATGGTTTTCCTTTAGAGTACAGTTATATCTTAGATATGAGAATCCATCTATACTCTGAGTTATTAGAAACAGATCATATAAAAGATAATTCAATTTATATTACTACCATTTGCCATCTTATTTCTAAGATTATCAAAATAAATAATGATTGTTATAGGTGCTACTTTTCTTCTTTGTCCTATCTCTTACACAGTATTATCAAGTGGTTAAAGGAGCACTGATTTTGCAATCACAACATTTCAGAGGCAGATATCTTTGCCTATGATTAGCTATGGGATCTTGGGAAGTTATGTATACCAGCTGAGCTTCAGTTTTTTTCATTAGTAAAATGGATTATAATAGTAACACCTACCTTATAATGACTTTAGTATTGTGGCTAGTTTTCAAATTCTAATCTCTAGCACCCGTCTTGCTTCTGAGGTCCAGAACACTATTACCAATTGCTTACTAGAAACCCCTCTCTGGATGACTCACTAGTAACTTAAATTCAAATGTTCTGAAAGTGAATTATCTTTCCCTTGAAATACTGCTGCATCTCTGTAACAGGATGGTACTAGGCACCAGGTGGGATTTATTTCAAAACTGTGATTAAGGCCCAAAACTGGAAACAGAAGATTCCAAGGATGCCAAATTCTAAGTGCAGAGAGCTTACTGTTGTAGAAGTCAGGCATTTCTCTCAGCACTTGATAAATGGTTGCAGTGGAATCTGCTATTTGCCAAGCCCTTCCCAGCTCCCCAGCCTTTCACCTGCCTCTATTTCTCTCCAACCATTTTTCTCTATCCTTGTCCTTAGTAGAACAGGAAATTGTAAAATTTGATTTGGAGCCATCAAGTAAGGAGACTTCTATCTCCTCTGTCCCTCCTCCCCTTCCACTGGAGGGGGAGCATGGAGAATATGGGGTGAGGGATATGTGAGAAAGAGGCTATTGACCCAGCCTCCACCCAAGCAATTAGAGCTGCAGGTCTAACATGGTGCACTGGTAAAGAAATGTCAAAAGAGGGCTATAAATCTATGTGATATTGAGGTTTTTATATTACCAGGGCTGAACTTAAAGAAGTAAATAGAATGAGATTGTTCTGATAGAAAAAGTGTTGGAAAAAAGATACCAAGTGTTGGAGAGAATATGGAACAATGATATCTGAAGTGTCTTGCTAAAGGGGGGTAAATGCATAAATGCTTTGGAATTATCTTATGATGTTAAAGAAATGCACACTCTATAAGTAATTCTACTCATGGGTATGTATACAAGATAAAGTCATGAATATGTGCATAGGACACAGGCACAAACATGTTTGTAGCAACATTACAATAGCAAAAAATACATAAAAACCTGTGGATAACTAGAGTGTTTATGACAAAGAAGAATAAATAAACAGCAGTTGTTTACACAATAGAATATTACACAACAATAAGAATGAATTAATTACAACAATATCCAAAATATGGCGATGAATAGTAACAGTATAATGTTGAATTTTAAAAAACTACAGTCCTAAAAGATTACATAGAGCTTGGTCACTTTGTTCTAAACCATCATTTGCAATAAATTATTTTTTTTAAGTAGGGAAACGATAAACTTAATTTGCAATATAGTCATATCAGATAACAAGGCAAGGGATAGAATAGGGAGGCAAATGTAGACAGATGTAAGTTTTTGTCACTGTTTTTATTCTTCAGTTGGGTGATTGATTTTTGAGTATTGATTATATTATTAATGAACACAAAATAAATAAATAAAAGAGGGCAATGACAGATGGAAGTATTTAATGAAACAAGTATTATGCTTTATCTAATGTTGTATTCCTAAGGGTCATTAAAAAATAAATAAGAAGAAAAGCTATGAAGCCAAATGAGGATGAAGTAAGTGACAGAGCAGAGCTGAAGACAGCTAGTGGAAAAAATTAACTTAAGACTTTTCAATAAATATTTTCAAATGCATAAAAACACCATTCTCCCAACTGCCCAGATTTGAATCTGAATCATCTTTTTGTTACAATTATCCAGGCCATAGGTCATGACCCAAAAGATTACAAAATCAGTTTAGTGGTTTATTCTCAGCTTTCAAATAAAAAAAGAAAGAGATTGCTCTACCCAGCACAGCTATCCTTAAGAACCAAAGGGGGAGATAAAGAGCTTCCCAGAGAAGAAAAAACTAAAGGAGTTCATCTTCACAAAACCATTATAATATGAAATGTTAAAGTGACTTTTTAAGAAAAAGGTTTCCAGGTGGGAGGTGGTGTGGGGGAATGGGTGAAGAGGTGAAAAGATTAAGAAGTACAAATTGGTAGTTACAGAAGAGCCATAGGATGTAAAATATAGTATAGGAAATGTAGCCAAAGAACTTATATGCCTGAACAATGGTGTGGGGATTGTCTGAAGGAGTGGGAGGTGTGGGGTGAGATGGGACAAGGGGAAAATTGGGACAACTGTATTATCATAATTAATAAAATATAATTAAAATGTAATAACATTTTGTGTGCTGCAGAATTTTAGTAATTAGTTTATTGTGCCATAAGATGAAAAAGTTTGAAAATCACTGAAGTAGAGGATACATTAAAAAAATAGTTGGCATCCACCCCTTTTTGTAATGCAACAACAATAAAATTAAATTAAAAAAAATAGTTGGCAGCAAAGTTCTATGTCTGTTGTCAAGCTATTTTCCTCTTTCTCACTATACCCATCTTTGGGCAGATTCTCTGTTACCTCACATGGATGTAACAACCTTTTAACTGATCTCTTAAGTCCAGGCTATCTTCTCTTCAATATGCCACAACATCTACAAGAACCTAGCTAAAACACAGTTACGATCATGGCTTCCCTATTCAAAATCCTTCAGTGATTTCTCTTTCATTATTTTTGAAGTCAATAGAGAGCTACCCCCATTAAAAACGATGTGAAATGTAGTCCAACATCTTTTTTAAGCTTATCCACTGATACTCTTCATGAAACTTTCTCTGATGTGCTCAATTCCACATTATTCTTATAGTTCTTTTATTTTTTACAGTAATGCTTTATATACAGCTTTTGTGGTACTATTGGATTTCATGTTCCTTGACATCAGTGCCTGGAACAGTGCTTTGCATGTGGTATTTTCCAAGGAATATTTGTTCATTTGAGAAATGGAATTTACAATATAGCCTTGGATTTCTATTTTTAATATAAGAATGCTTACAGCACACTTATTTATAATAGCCAGAACCCCAGATATCCATCAATAGAAGAATGTATAAACATACTGTAGTATATTCATACAAATGCTTCTCAATGGCAAAACAGAACAATTGATACATGTAACAATGTGGATGAAGCTCAAAAACATTATTCTGAATGAAAGAAGTCATATACAAAAGAGTAGCTATTCTCTGATTCTATTTTTGTGAATTTCTTGAACAAGGAAAACTAATCTATGGAGGAAAAGAAATCATAGCAGTTGTTGCTTCTGGTGAGGTGAGACAGGATTGACTGGGGAGAAACAAAAGGGAACTCTAGGGTAGTGTAAATGTCTTATTGGGTCATACTTTTGGATGCATTTGTCAAAACTAATTGAATTGAAAGCAAAGCCATGGAGACGGTAAAAAGATCAATGATTGCCAGAGGTTGGAGAATAGCAAGGGATGAATAGGCAGAACATAGACTTTTTTAGGCCATGAAAATACTGTGTGTGATACCATAATGATGGATACATGCCATTACACATTTGTCCAAACCTATCAGTTGTAACAAATGTACTGCTATGGTGGGGGAGGTTGGTAAATGTGAAGGCAGCAAGCATATAAACATCTCTGTACCTTCTCCATTTTGCTATGAAACTAGAACTTCCCTAAAAGAGTCTTTCAAAAAAAAAAAAAAGAAAAAAAGAAAAAAAAAAAACAAACGACGACGACAGAAATAAGAACAAAAAGACCTCATTGAATGGTATACTTAGATTTGGGCATTTCATTGTATAAAATTTTTCTTGAAAGCTATGAAGAAATATTAAATTCTAATTAAAGATATACATGCTGAAGCACTTAGAAGGGTATTGATGTCTGCAACTTACTTTGAAATGCATCAAAAATAAGATAGATTGATGGATGAGTAGAGGGATACACGAATTGACAGAGAACAGATGAAGTAAGTGTAAAAATGTTAATGATATGATGATCTAGGTTGTATAGGTGATTAATATAAACATTTTCAAGTTTTCTGTGATTTGAAACATTTTGTAGTAAAATAATGAGGTGGTAAAAAGTGAAGCGAAAACATCTAAAGTCCCTTGTGATTTAAAATTATTCATAGTAATGGATTTTTCTCTTTATGATGTGTCTTCCTTTGTGGTGCCAAGGAAGATTGGAGGGTGTGATGTAAGGAAAGCTTTTTTTATAATCTTGTTTTTTCTTTTTTTAAGATTTTATTTATTATTTTTAGAGAGAGGGGAAGGGAGAAAGGAAGAGAGAGAGAGAAAGAGAGAGACATCAAGGTATGGTTGCCTTTCACCTGCCTCCAGCTACAGACTTGGCTGGAGACCTGACTTGCAACCTGGTGATTGTGCCCTGGCTGGGAATTGAACCAGTGGCCTTTGGGTTCGCAAGCTAGTGTCTTATCCACTATGTCACCAGCCAGGGCAACTGAAGGAAAACTTTTAAGTGAGGAAAAGTATTGAGGGAAGATTGAGGAGGCAGATGGGAACTGTATATATCAAGTTTCAACCAGAGCAGCAAAATCAGTAAGATACATATATTGAAAGGTTTATCACAAAGAATTGACCTAGCACAATTGTGTAGACTGGGCAAATCCCACAGTAAAGTGAGCCATCAGGAAGGGCACGCTGGAAACTCAGGTAGGAGTTGAGGCTGTAACTTACACACATAATTCCTTCTTCTTTGGTCTTCGGAGTTCTTAATGGTATGAAATTCGAGTGATTTCATTATTGAGGCAGTGGGTTAGCCAGTTATAAATTCTCAAATTTGCTCTTTATACAATTATATTAAGTGACTTGAATGGGAATGTCATCTGACTATCCCAGTTGATGATTTATAGTGCATATAGCAAAAATTATTAAAAAATTAGAAAATCTCCCAAATTTTTACAGTGGATGTAAAATAAAGTAGATCTAAGACAAAATTACAGGGAAATACAAGTGCTTTTTAGATGAAATGGCATTTGTATTGATGAATTTGTTCCTTTTTAGCTCATCTTGATAATTTGCTTAAGTTACTTGAATGTGATTTTCTTTCATTTCGACAAACCAAGAAAATATTTTAAATTTTCCATCATAAAATTAATACAAGTGACTCCAACTTTCTCTCCCTTAACAAATAATAACAGAAGAATAGTGAAAAAATATAAAATAAAAGCAGGAAATCTGTAAACCTAAGGTACTGACTTTCCCATCAAGTAACCAGTAATTTGAAAAAGACTGAGTTTGAAACAGGCTAATTTGAGATAGATCTTCTCTTGCACTGCTTACCCAATTTGCTGGTTGAGAATGCAAGTAGTAAAATGACCAAAATGCAGCCAAGGAAAGAGATTCTAGAAAAACAAGGTCCTTTAAAAATGTATGATTCGGATTAGCAATTATAAAATCATCAAGAATTGCTGGATTTAAATAAGATTTAAATCCATCTATTTAAGTGAACTTATAAAGAACTATGTGGATTACTTGTTTTTCTGTTATTTTCAGCTCGGTTAAAACTTTGCAGTTTATATAGTAGCATTTCAAAGGTTTTTAAGACGTTTTGGTTTCTATGAAAATTTTCTGACTGGTTTCTGGGAGCCAGGTTTTTCAATTAGATAAGAAAGTATTTAGCCACCCTATCTACCTTTGCCTTTTGAAGAAAAATAAATGCTATAGAAAGGCCTCTGGCAGGTATTTTTTATACAGACATTATTTTTTCTTCTGATTCTGTATTATAGGCCAGCTATAAGTCAAGCTATTCAGCTAATGAAATTTTCTTTGATCACAGGAGGCCAATCATCCTTCAAAGCATTGTTGTGTTTTGAAATGCAAGCAAGTACCTAATAAATTGAGGGTGCTGCAGCAGCAACAGATCAAAACAGAGGTTGATGTTTCATTAGATCACATTAATACCTGACAAAAAGAATGGCTGCAAATCGATGGGGAAGCCTGCTACTATGTGGGTCAATGCAGAAGGAAGGCTGACATTGTTCTCACTTTCTTTCCCTGCCTCCCACCCACCTCTCCTCTGTCTCTTCTCTCCTCTTCTTCATCTATTGGGTTGGCCAAAAAGTTTATTTGCAATTTTTTCCTGTAAGATGGCTCTAGTAGTGGTTGGTTGACTTTAACTTTATTTGAAATAATTGTGTTAGTACTGTATTGTGGCAGCTATCTAAAAATGACTTAGCAAAATTGCTGAATTTTTGTGCAGCCGATTTAATACTGAAAATAAGCAACATTTTGGCATATTCTGCTTTATTATTTTAAGAAAGGTAAAAAATGAAACTGAAATGCAATAAAAGATTTGTGCAGCATATGGAGAAGGTGCAAACATGTCAAAAATGGTTTGCAAAGTTTCATGCTGGAGATTTCTCACTGGACAATGCTCCAGGTTGGGTAGGCCAGTTGAAGTTGATAGAGATCAGATTGAGACATTAATTGAGAATGCTCAACGTTATACCACATGGGAGATAGCTGATATACTCAAATACCCAAATTAATAAAGTTATTATAAAAATGAAAAACATATCTTTTATTTTATAAAAAAACTAAATAGACTTTTGGCTAACCCAATATTTCCCACTTTTGCCAAAGTAATTTAGGCTACACAAGAAGTGATTTAAGGCCAAGTATTCTTTATCTTTCACTAGACATTTACAGTGCTATTTATGGCAGTGGGCTATAAGGTAATAAGTTGGTAGACAGAACACTTACAAATGAAATATTTATATAATACATTTTCCTCATTACATAACATCTTTTATAAAGCCCTTCCAATATATATGTATTAGGGGAGACCCCCCAAAAGCAGAATTTATTTATTAAAATGTGTATAAATATTTTTGTATGTTTAAACTCTAGTTACCTTCAAAGCACTCCCCATTTGATGCAATACACCTATCAAGACATTTTTTCCCCCCACTGCTCAGTTTTTGAACTCATCAATTTTGATGTCTTTTAGTGTTTTTGATGTTTTTGTTTCACCTCATCCACATCGGCAAAACATTTCCCTTTGAGGACTTTTTTTTCATCCAGAGAAATAAAAAAGGTCACTTGGGGCAAGATTGGGTGAATAGTGGGGGAGAGGCAGAGACGGATCATGCAGTTTTGGGCCCGAAACTGCTGAACTCTCAGTGCATGTGTGTGTGCACGTGCACTTGTAAATCACCCATCATGAAACAGGCAAATGTGTTGAAAGAGTCTTCAAAAAAATTCACTGAAGCCAAAGGCAGGCTGTCACAACAATGCCAGCTGGTGCAATGCTAGCTGGGGAAGCTTGGACTTCAAGCGACCCACCTCCAGATGATAATTCTGGTTTTCTTTGGGCGGGGGGCGGGGGGCGGCTACCCCTCATATCTATTTCCTCCTGAGGAGTCTTTAAATAAAGTTTTTCAAAAGATGCAGATTCCTAAAAATGGAACTGTCTTTTGATCCAGCAATTCCACTACTTGGACTATACCCAAAGAATCCTGAAACACCAATTCATAAGAACCTATGTACACCTATGTTCATAGCGGCACTATTTACAATAGCCAAGTGCTGGAAACAGCCTAAGTGCCCATCAGTGGATGATTGGATCAAAAAACTTTGGTACATTTACACAATGGAATACTATACAGCAGAAAGAAAGAACTTGTACCCTTTGCAATGACATGGATGGAACTGGAGAGTATTATGCTTAGTGAAATAAACCAGTCAGTGAAGGACAAATATCATATGATCTCACCTATTATGGGACAATAATGAGCAAAACTAACAACAAGCAAAACAGAACCAAATATATGAATACAATGAATAGACCTTCAGTGGTCAGGGAGAAAGGGGTTGGGGGGAGGGGGAGGCAGAGGCAAGAAAGGGGATCAGTTTAGACAAGAACCTAGTATAAAGGAACCATGGACATGGACAACAGGTGGGATTGACTTTGGGGGGAATGGGGGGGGGGGGAGGGGGACAGAGGGGAGCAAAAAGG
>PVIW01010589.1:0-43228 GCA_004026585.1 Noctilio leporinus
TCCGATGGTGACACAGACACCTCAAAATGTCACAAATCAGGCCAGTGTTGGGCGCAAGGAGCAGAAAACAGTGGGCAGCAGCCGCAGGTAATCCTGGTGGGCCCTCCAGCGTTCCAGGAAGCCCCCTTCTCTACAGTGAGTTCTCAGCCACCTGGGTGTCTGGCTCCTGTCACCAGGTGGACGGCCTTCCTGGGACTGACCCACTGGCCAGACAAAATGGAACAAGCACCTGGGTGGCCACACCAGCTGCCATTGGAAGGGAGTGGCTGGTTTGGGGGACTGGGGGCAGCTTTCCCTGCAGGCCCCTCCCCTTCCACACAACCAAGCAGGGTCCTCTCATTCTGAAAAAGCAAATGTACCCTGTGCCTGGCACATATCCAACTCCCCAAACCAGCCTCCCCAGGACACAGTGAGCAGGGGCCTTTAGCCAAGTGGAGCCTGCCTGGGTGGGGTGGGACAGGGGCAGAGGGAGGAGGGTGAGGCCCTGCTCTGAGGTGTTGGGACTTGGAGGCTGGGAAGAGCTGAGACCCCTCTGGTCCAAGCACCCTGTTCCCTTGTTCCTAGGCACTCAGGGCAGCTGCTGAGCTCTGCAGGGGAGCTGCCATCAGCATCCCAATGGGCAGAGCTGTGTCCCTGCAGCCTTCCTGGGGCAGCACAGTGGGAGGTGGGAGGTGGCAGGTGGAAGGGAAGGTTGGAGGGCACTCTCACAGGACTCCAAGCTCCACACCCTCCTTCCGTCTCTTCCCTGCAGGCCCCAGGCCACCCAGGCCACTCGGGGACACCCCCGATTCCCACCTTTGGCAGACACAAAAACAGGGCAGACTGGTCACAAATCGGGGAACCCACATTCCCACTCTTCTGCCTTCCCTTCTGGGACAGACAGCTCCGGAGTGGAAGGCCAAAAATCATCAGGACGTCCTTTTCGGAGGGTGAGTCCTAGGTAGCTGACTGAGTGTGGGGAGGGGCCCCCTGAAAACTCACAAACCAAAGGGCTGCCTGACCCCTCCCAAGACCACATCAGAGGATGGCCTTCCTGACCACATCCTGGGGTCCAAAATGACACTTTTCTTGTTTCCTGTAGAATTACAAGTCCTAGAAATTGCTCTTCTGCACTGAAGAGAGGCACATGCCAGGGGCCCCCATCCTCCAGGCTGTGCAGAGTTAGCAAATCTGGGGAGCCTGACCCTCAGGCTGATCACCTCAAGTGCAAGTGGTTTCCAGCTGAATGCAGTGGTGCCTGGGAAGGCCAGCCTTCAGTCCTGAGCTGTAATGTCAAGTGCAGATGGGAGGCCAGACAGAGAAAGTTGGAAGACTGGGCTCCAGGAGACCCTCCCCAGCAGGTAGCCCCCTATTCTCTGTGCTTTCATCCATTCCAAGAGCTACATTCTGGCTTTTGGTGCTAAGTGCAGGCCTCTGTGTTCACTCCTAGCTTGTGGAGCTGTGGTTGGGGACTCTTGGTCTCATTTGGGCTTGGATTCTCTGGATCTGTGACCCTTGTTGCCTACACTGACAGGAGCACTCCCTGCACTAGACAGATGCTGGGTCCACCAGGGCGTTAGGTCCCACATGGCTGGAAGCCTGTCCCTGGAGGCAGGTCCCACACAGGGACACAGGCCTCACTGGACTCCAGCCTCGGGGACACTGATCCAGTGCAGCACCCACATGGGTCCTGGAGCACATGGAGCCTGAGAGCAGCCCACCCTGGACCCTGATGGAGGAGAACTACTGAAACAGGATGGCGGCTGAAGCTCTGTGCTCATCCCAGAGACGCTGGACTGTGCTTGCGTGGTTGGCTTAAGCTCCATAAAGGACAGCGACAGAAATCGGGAACCTTTGGGTGTGGTTTTGGGGCTTTGGCTGATAATCTGTTAGGAAAAAGAAAAATTCTGGGCCTCATTGGAGAGAAGGTTTCAGCGCAGGAATGCCGTCAGCTTCTGCCCCCCTGCCCCAAATTGGATATCTGTTAATAAAAACCTGTTTTGTTTAACAAAAACGTTTGTGTCATGTGAAGACAGGTGACAAGTGGCCAAACCCCATGTTGCATGGTTCCCGTGTGTCCAGAGGTCCAAGGTCTTTGAATCCAGGTTCCAGTCACTGAAGAAGTTTGGGATCACACACATGATCAATCACCATTTATTCATTATTAATTCATCAACAGCAGTGGAGTGTTTGTTACACCTTGGTGCCTGAGCTGGTTGCAGGTGGAGAGTGAGGAGTGGGAAGGCAAAGTCTTTGTTTTTTTACTGCCAGTGTGTGTGACACCCAGGCATCAGGAAGCAAATAGGTCATTTGAAGTCCACTGCAGGGAGGTGGGGATCAGTCTCCTGAGGGACATGTCTGGGTGTTTCTGTCACTGACTCTGATTGTTAAGACAGGTAATTTGGTTCTGGAGTAAAAACCAATACATTCTCCATTTCCTATCACACTCCTTCCTGAATCTCTCCCCATGAGCTGAGAAGGCCTAAGAGAAAAGAATATGAACCAAAGGTTGGCCTAGGGACCCAGAGATCCCTAATAAGGTCCCAGAGTGAAGGAGAAAATGGGGCTGTGGCTGCAGGCAAACTTGGAGTAACTCAGATGGATGTGGGACTCAAATCTGTGAAAATTTGAGTTCCATATTCATAGGTAATAACCTGAATATCAAGGTTTCTTAAAAGGTACTGTTTCAGAAACTGTAGGAAAGACCCACCTAAATTTCAGCTAAGAAGCTTAGTAATCAATGAGGACTGAAAACAAGGAAGATGGTATCTGAACCATTATTCTTCAGGGTAAGATGACCACCTTCCAGGACAGAGATGAGAATATGTTGCTAATTTTATCACATTAACTTTTCCCCTTCACTTCCAAATCCCTTACCTACACCTTTCTTCTCCTTATAAAATGGGGCCATTTATAATAGAATGTGAGACAGCCTGATAGGGTACAAACCTGCTGTCTTCTCAGATCAACGACCATCTGAATAAAGCTCCCATAAAGATTCAATCCCTGTCTCTGCTAACTGGGTCTGGTAGGTGACAGACAGCAAGGAACACCATGGTTTTCAGGTTCAGAATCAACACCTTGGTTTCCATGGCACCAAGCCCTGTCTTCACTCCTCTCACCAAAAGCAGAAAATGAGCCCTAATGAATGTTCATGGGTTCCTATGTTATCAAACAAAAAGGGGTCTGACTGCCTGCCACCACGAAAGCCAAAGGGGAGAGGTGGAGGCCTGTGAAAATGAAAGGGGTCTGTGTTCCTATGTTGCAGGATCTGGGAGAATGGCAGATTCCTGTCTCAAAGCCCTTCTCCAGCCATTCTCTGCAAGACCAAAATAAAGTCAGTGTCCAGATTGCTGTCCCCATTTCAAGTACCGTCCTTTGGGACCTTCAGGGGGCCGCTCAGCTGTTGGTCATTCAGGTAGCTAAGCTTGATCCTGGCTGCTTGTCTGGCTTCAGGCTTCCTCTTGGAGTCTGCATGTGGAGCCAGCAGGGCCCTGGCCATGAGCCTGCTAGGGCTGCAGGTTGCCCACTCCTTGTGGGGAGAGTGCATGGGGGCACCAGTGCAGGATTCTTCACCAGGTGGGCCAGGGAGAGAGAGAGAAAGACTCCATCCTTGAGGTGATGAGCTACGTCATTGGGAAGGTCACAAGGCCTGTGGAACAGAAGACCAAATGACTGTCCCAGAGCAGGTCCCAAGCAGGGAGTGAGCAGGAGTGAAGAACCAGTTTGTTTCTGTCCCTGGGACTATACCAGCTGCAGATGTGGGATGGGCCCTATGCTCTCTCAGAATGACCAATTCACTTCCTCAACCCCTGCATGCTTAGCTGGGCCACATCCTGACAAATCCCTCCTTTCCCCAAGGCTAGACTGACAGGCCTCTTTGGTCTAGCTCCCCCTGTTGCCATTCTGAATGCTATGGGGCAAGTGCCTGCCTTTCCCTGTCCCCACCTCTCATCTGGTGCAGGGAGGGTGTAGGAAGCTTTTTTCCTCTAAGCAAGGGATAATCCTGCTATCCTTGTGCCTGCTTAATGTGAGAACCTCCCCATGCCCCCTCCTTTGCCAGGGGCAGAAAGAGGGTTGAGGTTGGGAGAGGAACTCCCATGGCACATGGTCAACCGCGGACCCCCACCCCCACCAGGCCCTAGTTGCCCTGTTTCCCGGTGCAGAAGGTTCCCCTACATTGCAGGCCCACCAGCAGCCTAATACAGAGCCCTGGAAATGCCAAACGGGCCCCTCAGGCAGTGGGGAGGGCAGCCTCAGTGGGAGAGATGGGATCTACAGGCAGGAATAGGACCTCCACACCAGGGGCTCAGTGTCCCCAAAATAAGCTCTTAGTTACCCCAGCACTGCTGCCTCAGGCCAGCAGGACTGATGCTTGGCCCTTGGCATTGCAAAGACCATCTCCATGGGGCACCTCCTTTCCTTGCCCCCATGCTGCTCCCAGTGGCTCTGAGCAAAGCTATCTTGGTCTGGTCAGGACACACTCAGCCCCCAGCTGTCAGCTTGTTAAAGGGCCTTGAGGAGGTAGGTCTGGAGAGCAAGAGAGAGGTGACCAAAATCTGTCAACACCATGAATCTCCGCTGGAAGCCCCACCTGAACTCTTGGTGCAGGGAAGGCAGACAAGGCCAGAGGCAGCAGTAAACCCAGCCTTGGCCAGTCAGAGGCTGGAGAGACAAACCCCCAGCTCCTGCACTGCTGGTCTCTGGCCCACACACACAGGGCAGTGGAGGGCCTGTTGTCACTGTCTGGGCAAGAGGCACCAGTGCCTCAGGAGGTCCTGTTTGCCACCTGAATGATGTTTGGGTGACCTACAGTCCTGGGTGTCTAGGGCTGTGGCCATTCCTGGGACACAGACTTTCAGATTAAATCCAGCACACTCCTGGGACAAATGTGCATGAAATGGCCACTGCAGGTGGGTTAGGGACTCTGGCATATAGCCTCTCTCTTCAGTCTGAGGGTCTGTTTCCCTGACTTCACCCCTCTGGGAAGAACATTGTCCTGCTGGGCTTTGGCCCAGGTCCCTGCTTCCAGCTGAGAGTGCTCAGGATGCACAGCTGCTCTCTGACTCCTGGGGTGCTCACGGGTCCCCAGTTGCCCACCTGGACAAATGGCACACAGGCTGCTTCATGGCAGAGGTGCCTGACCTCAGAGGAAACACCTGTGGGAAGGAATGGCATTTATTCTCCTGTCCTTCAGAGATGGCTGGCAGGCACCTCATTTCAACACCATAGCACCCACATATTCAGAAAAGCTCCCAGACCTGGTCAAAAAGAGGGGCTGTGTGTTACTTCAGCTGTGCTTGATTGCTAGCCTGTGGGCTTGCCTGGAACACATGGGAACTGGCTTGTTCCAGGGCAGTGGAGTGCGTGGTCTGGGGCCTAGCACAACCCCAGCCCCAGCACAGCCTCCTGTTTAGCTGGGTGGTCCAGTCAACCACTGCTGATGGGACTCCACATGTCTGCTCCTTATTTTCTCCAGCATGGTATATGTTCTTCTCATCTGACTTCTAGGGGCCTCCAATGGGAAACAGATCACCTTGCTGTAAAGGGGTCTCTGCCCAATAAATTCGGCCTCAGGGTCTTGAGTAATTGTGCTGTGTGTTGTGGTCTTTCCTCACAGCCAGACTCGAACAAACACCCCTGAGTTGGACACACGTTCACACACTCAGATACGTATCTAGACTGGTAACACACACAAACACACACATCCACGTACACACCCAAAAACATATTCAAACCCAGAAACATTCAGAGGTGTGCAGGTGCATGTGTGCACACCCATGCACACACACACACACACACACACACACACACATGTTTATGGTTTTATGGACACACTCAAAAAAACACAGTCATACTCAGAGACATGGGTCTTTATAATGCAGACCAATCACACAGATGGGTAGGGAGGTCTAAAGTCAGAAAAGAGCACAAACTGATCCAAACACATACAGCTAAACACTGACAGGCACACACTGACCCACCAGAAACCCTGTGCAGCCCCACCACCTCATATCTCTTATATCACTTCCTATCCATCCCTGTGGCCCCCAAATATATCAAGAACCCTTAGCAGCCAAGGTGGTGGCAGGGTGTTCAAGACGGACCCTGGGAGAGGATGGAACCAGGGTGCTAGCAACTTAGTGTCACCTTCTTCTGTAAGGCACAGTCTTCAGACTTGTTTGCTGTCCACAACACAGGACAAAGCCTCCAGACTACCCCACCACTTGGGGATGCCACTGAAGAATTTTAAAATATTCATGTATCTTATTTTCAGAAAAGAATTCATCTAAAAGGCTTTAACAAAGTCTCAAACTCAATGAAAACTATTAAGGATTAAATCCTATAGAGCATGATATGTGAAGAATGGAAAACAGTGCTTACAGAATTGAAACATAAGGTCCATTGTGACGTATCCTGTATAGATGAATTATATGGGGCTTTTAGCTATGTGTAATAATATATAAGCTATACTAGAACTTCGAGAAAATAAATTTGGATGGAATTTATTACTATGATTGCAACTATGCTAATATACATACATTGGACAACCCAGTGGGAACTACCAGGAAAGGAAACAGAGGTAAGAGGAAACTGATGTGGTGGGGGATTCTCTTTTTCAATACCTCTGTGAAATGGGCAAATAAAAATTGATACAACCATATAGGTGTATTGTAATCAAATCAGGGAACTGATGATTACCTCACCCATTTAATAGGTTTTTTGTCGAAGCAGAATACAGTTTTGTAGAAGCAGAATGAGTCACATTTCCTGAGTTTAAAACCAAGGACATAGTCTTATGGCATTTCACTTCTTTAAATTCTATGTTTTAGTTCAGTGATCAAAAATGCTGATGCAGGTAGAACCAAGATGGCTGAGGAGTCAATGGAGCTACATCAATCTCCTTCCAGGACTGATATGGAATGAAAACTTAACTGGGAATGAATCATCCAAAACAGCCAACAGGACACCAGCTGAAGAGAAGCATTATAACCACAGAAGAGATCGGTTTGTCACAATGTGACTGGTAGGAAGTGCAGAGACTTGAGAGGGCTGGCTTGGGCCCCCATGGGTGGCCGCTGAAGGGTTGGGAGCTGGAGGTTCCAACGTGAGAAGATTGGATTCAAAACCCTCAGCTGGGTTTCCTAGCCTACAGCAACGCAGTGGAGTGTCAAACAGCATCCAGCTCCAAAAAGTAAAAAGCTGTCGGGTTTGCTAGTCTGAGATGGCTAGAGGCGGAGAACTACTAAAGTGACCAGGCACCTGGAACCCACTAACTCCAGTCTCCAGTAGAGGGAAGAGCAGAGTGGACTAGAGACACTGAAGGAGAGTTTGAGGCAGTGACTTTGAGGAGAGAAATGAGGGAGCAGCCAACTGGATCCTAGTGCTGACTCCTCCCCCAAACCACGGGCACTCTACTGCAAGCAGCATCTGCCTGAGGGGACATTATAGGCCCATTCATAGGAAGGAATCTGTGCTTCCCAGGGGTGTCTGAGGCAGGCATCGGTCAAAAATTGATTGGGTTAAAAACTAAATTAACCCTCCCTGCCCAGAGGTGCCTCAACGGAACCATAGATCACAGATTGATTGGATTAACACTGAATTAATCAGCCTGGCCTAGCAATGCCTAAAGCAACATCTAATCTCAGATTGATTGGATTAAAAATGGAATTGATTGTCCCGGCCTAATAGTAATTAGGCCTGAGCCAGGACCACAGATTGATTGCTTTACAAGGGAATTCATCTGCCCGGCACTGCAGTGCCTACACCTGACAGCTGATTAGAGAGTAATTGGGTTAAAAACTGAAGGACACAGGTCTTAAGACAGTGGATCTCTGGTTGAATTCAACAGGCTGACTAGGCCTAGAGTGGGGAATGATCTGACGTTACCAGCGCTGGACCCAGGAATTAAAGAATGTGTACTTCTACATGACAGCAGGTCACATCACAAAGACAGGAATTCAAAACAGCCCAACCTAAGAAGCAAAAACAAAACAGAAGAGCCCCCTAAAATGGGAGCAAAAAGAAACAGTCCATCAGTGCAAGGAAAGGAGGGATCACCAGAGACACTGCTAAATGCAGGAGATGAAGGCCAACTATCAGATATGAAATTCAAAATAATGATGAGAGGCTCAATGAGCTCAGTGAGCTCAATGCAAACTACAAACAACTACAGAAATGCTACAAGGAACTTACTGAGAATTATGCCAGAATCTGAAAGGACATAGAAAATATCAATAAAAGCCAAGGAAATGAAGAATATAATTTTGGAACTGAAGAATACAGTAGAAGGAATCAAAAACAGGCTAGAGGAAGCAGGGGATCATATCAGCAAGCTGGAAATCAAATAGAAAACAAATTCCCAGGCAGTACAACAAAATGAAAACAGACTGAAAAAGCAGGTTTTAAAAGAGGTGCAGAACAACATGAAGCACAATAATATCC
The DNA here is from genome assembly GCA_004026585.1 of Noctilio leporinus. NCBI lineage: Eukaryota > Metazoa > Chordata > Mammalia > Chiroptera > Noctilionidae > Noctilio > Noctilio leporinus. Next base: position 8,425 of record PVIW01010589.1, read on the forward strand.
ATATCCAGAAGGAGAAGAGAAGCCAGGGATAGAAAACTTGTTTGAAAAAATAATGAAAGAAAACTTCCCTAACTTGATGAGCAGAAACATCATTCAAGTTCAGGAAACACAGAGGGTCCCAATGAAGAGGAACCCAAACAGGCCCACTCCAAGACACTTCATAATTAAAATGGCACATTTCAAAGAGAAGAAGAGAATCCTAAAAGCAGGAAGAGAGAAACAGATAATAACATATAAGGGGGTTCTTAAAGGTTAACAGCTGATTTCTGAATGGAAATGCTGCAAGCCAGAGGGGGATGGCAAAAAATAGGCCAAACAATGAAAAACAAAGACCTGCAACCAATACTGCTCTACCCAGCAAGTTCTTGTTCAAAATGAAAGATGAAATAAGGACTTTCTCATAAAACAGAAGGCTAAAAGAATATACCTCCACCAAACCAGCATTGTAAGAGATGCGAAAGGATGCATGAAAACGACGAAGAAACCGAGAACACAGGTACAAAGTAGAGAAATGTTAATGAATAAGTTCCAGTAAAAAAGAACCTGAAATATAAATAGAATAAATGCACCAATCAAAAGTCATAGGGTAGCTGACTAGATAAGAAAACATGACCCACATATATGCTTTGTACAAGAGAGCCACTTTAGAACAAAAGATCAACACAGGCTGAAAGTGAAGGGATGAAAAAAGACGGTTCAAGCGAATGGACACACCAGAGAGTCTGGGGTGGAAATACTTACATCAGACAAAATAGAGTTTATAACGAAGGCCATAAAAAGAGACAAAGAAGGACATATCATTTTACTTAAGAGAACAATCCAACAAGAAGATATACCCCTTGTAATATACACCCAACACAGGCGCACCCAAAGATACAAGGAAGACTTGGAGCCCTTCCAGAAAGACATCAACAGGAACACATTAATAGTAGGGAATTTTAATACCCCGTTATCAACAGTGGACAGACCTTCCAAACAAATAAAACATCAAGGATATTGTGGCATTGAACAACACTCTACATGAAATGGACTTAACTGATACACACTGAACTCTTCACCCCAAACATGCAAAATACACATTCTTTTCAAATACACATGGAACATTCTCAAAGACAGACCACATAGTAGAACACAAGGAAAGCCTCTCCAAAGTCAGGAACATTGAAATCATACCAAGCATCTTCTCAGATCACAATGGCTTCAAAGTAGAATCCAACCTCAAGGAAAAAACCCCAAAACATTCTAATTCATGGAGACTGAATACCCAGCTATTAAGTAAAGAATGGGTTAACAAGGACATCAAAGAAGAAATGCAAAACATTTCTGGAACAAATGAAAGTGAATATGTGACAGCCCAAAACCTATCGGACACAGCAAAGGCAGCCCTAAGAGGGGAGTTCATAACAATACAGGCCTACCTACAAAGAATAGAAGAATCTCAAATTAACAACAGAACCATGAAGCTATGAGAACTAGAGGAGCAACAATAAATGAAGCCCGGAGCTATGCTATTTGGGGCTCTGCTTGTCTACTCGTCCAAACCGTGTCCCCCATGGCCCTGACACATGCACCCGGGGTCTGAAGGGGACTTTCATTGGGGACAGATACACTTGGGGACTCATTTTCCCCAACTCCAGGTCTCCTGAACCGCCTGTAGCCCCCTCACACCGCACCACAAGGACCGAGATGGCGGAGTGGGTAGGAAGTCAGGATGGATGTCCATGATAGATTTAAAAAATCAACAGTGTTTCCGTTCGGTCCTCCTAACCCTATAACTGATGTTTCCTGCACAGCCCAGGACCCCTACCCTCCCTTCCCTCACCCCTTCCCTCTGCTCAGGTGTGTCCATCTCCGCTATTTTCCCCTGGTGGCCGTCCTGGCGCCTACATCTCCCACAGCCGCTTCTCTGACCCTGTCCTGGTCCCACTTAGCAAATGCTCCAATCCTCTTAGACCAGGCCTATCTTGGCAGAGCAGTGAGAAAATGCGATCAGACTTGGAGGAGGTGGGTACAAGTGACAGGCTCAGGTTCTCCAGAGCAAATTACACAGGTCCACATCATTACCATGGATGCCATGGAGACCAATGGATCTGCAAGGATCACCATGGAAACCACGCAAGATGGACCACTATGGGTCCTAGGGCTCATGGTAGGTGCCAGCAAGGTCGACAGCAAGCCCGTGGCCATGTGACTGATGGTGTAAAATAAAATATTTATTTATTTACTTATCTATTTATTTATTTCATTTTGCTATAGCTACCAACAGAAATGTTATTCCTCTGGCAAAACCCTGGAAAACAGACATGGGAAAGTTAAGACCTGAGCTCAGGGGTAATTCCAGGTGATTTTAATGAGGATGGGCAAGGCAAAGCCTGGTCTTGTGAGGGAAACTGGGGAGGCTCTTCCTAGGAAATGGTCAACTCCCAGGCTCAGAAAGAGGGAGAGGATGCTAGGGCAAGAGATGCAGTGGCACTGTGAGAAGGAATAAGGAAGGGATCCCATTCCACTCCATCCTGTCATGTCCTCCTGGACAGTCAGGAAAACTGCCACCTGTCTCCATTCTTTCAAACATGAATCTCATATCCACTCACTCCTGGCCCTTGGGTACCTGGAGGATGCCAGCAGCACCACACTCGCTCCTGCCTACCCAGAGTGTGAATCTCAATCTCATCTCTCTCCTGCCCCAGGATGCCCCCAAGAACTCCTCCACCTCAGCTACCTCTCCTGGGAATAGATGGGCAATTCTATGATTTCTTCCTGCCCCTCCTACTCTGTTAGGGGTTGTGGTTTCATTGATGTTTGTGGGGAACTTTCATTGTGTCTTGGGGCCTGTCTCCCCTACCCCTACTCCCACACTCCCCTCTAGACACTGTCCTACGAGTACCTCCTCACCACCAAATCTGATCTAACTCTGTCCCTGTTCTGCTGAGACTGACATGGCATAAGAGTATGGGAGTTTTTGCTAAACCGGACCAGGACAGGGTTAGAGAATTGCCCGTGACAGACTCAGGGGGTAGGGTGACCAGTGGTGGGTGGATAAAACCAGTGGGAGATGAAGACAGAGGAGAGGGAAGAAGTGATGGGTGCTCCTACCATGCTGGGGCTGGGGTATTGAAGGAAGGGGCCAACTTGCAAGCTTTGCAGAAAGAGTGTGTACAAGAGAACCATGCATTGTAATGATTCTCAAATTGTCATGTCCAGAATAATGTCCAGATAATGTATTAAAATTTGAACCAATAAAGCCAGTACCTGGGCTCAAAACAATAGAGTGAACTAATAACAAAATAGGTCAACTGAGCCCTAAAACAGGACCGATTTTTAAATACCACCCCAATTGTCGGGGAATAATTAAGTTCTAAAACTCAAACTACACAAGTACATACCTAAGATTGTGGTGATGAAAGAAATGACACTTTGGCTCTGGCTGCTGGTGTCTCGGGATGGAGCACCTGCCTATGAACCAATGGGTCACTGGTTCAAGTGCCAATCAGGGCACATGCCTGTATTGCAGGCATGCAATTTGCCTCCATTTGGGGGCATGGAGGCAGGAAAGGGGTCACACACTGATGTCTCTCTCCTTCTCTATCTTCCCTGCTTCCCCTCCCTCCAGAAAGAAATAAAATATCTTTAAAAGCTAAAATTAAATAAGGACCTTTTGTAGAGAACCTTTGTAAACACCTATCTACTTAGACTGCAAAGCTTGTAGTGCATAACATGTCACTTATCCCCTCAAACATTGCTGGTTTTAATGCAATTCAAATTACTTTATTAATGAGGTTGGTCTAGGTCCTTTGGGAAGTTCAGGGGAGCCCCACCCAAGGTGAATATCCGTCCAGAGCAGCAATTCTGCTCCTAGACATGAAACCCACAGAAATGTCCCATGCACCCTGAATAACAACACGGAAGGGACTTCAGCGCAGCAAACAGTGACCATACCATGAATATAGATGACACTTCTGAAGTTGGAAAAATGGAGAAGCATTCACTCTGCCAACACCCAATAGCCTCCATTTGTCACACCCCCCTAGCCCCACACCACTGGCCAAAGACACTCATGTTATGTCGGGTCCCATGGAATCTGCATGACTTTGCTGGGACAGAATGCCCTATAGATTCTGGAATATCTTGGGCCCTAGCTGTTCTTGTCCACAGTCTCCTGTCCTTCTAGGAAATCAGAGGACCATGAGGAGGAGGGTCCCTCCAAAGTGTCTTTGAATAAACACAGGTCTGTCAAACCAAGGGTCACAACAGAATCTGGAGACAAATTCTAGGTGTTCAGAATCCTCAGATCAGACTGGCGCTGGCTCTGGAGCTGGAGCTGGTGCAGCCTGGAACATGCTCTGGGCACCCTAAGCTTGGTCTCCCCAGGCCTGGCTGTGGCTGTGTCTGTGGCTGCAAACACTGGGCTCAGCATCCAGAAAGCCTTTGAAGGGGTTTGATGGATGGGTCCTGCCACCATGTGGGTCCCTGGGAAATGCAGGACTGTGAGTAGACACGGCCTTGTTGTAGAACAAGGGGTCCACTCTGGCAGTAGCAGGTGTGCCAGCTCCAGAGTGGTGGGTCCCAGGGCTGGCTCCGAGGCATTGCAGCAGAGCTAGTTCCACAGACTCCTCTCTGCTTTGGCACTCACAGTCAGGGCTCTTGGGGTGAGAGCAGCTCTGGGAAACAAAGGACCCCGTAAGGGCCTGTGGAGAAACAGGAATCATTCAGGTGCTGTGGCCAGATAGGGGATAATGCTGGAGATGGAGCTGGTGCTGGTCCATCCAGGAGCATGCTCTGAACCCCCTGAGCTGGAGCTGTTGCAGCTGGGACCATGTTCTGGACACCCTGAGCTGGAGCTGATGCAGCTGGCACCATGTTCTGGGCACCCTTAGCAAGTTCCTGCCAGGCCTGGCTGTTGCTGGGCACACTGGGTTCTGCTGCAGGGACTCCTCCGAAGGTGCTGTGGGGACTGGCACTGCCACCACCTGAGTCTCTGGAAAACTCAGGGCCCCCAGGGAACATGGCACTGTCAGAGAACATGAGGTCCACAGAGGCAGGAGCAGGGGCGCAGTCTCCAGTGCCCTGGGACCCAGTGCCGGCTTCCAGGCCTTGCAGTAGTGTTAGTTCCACAGACTCTTCTCCTTCTGGGGACTCAGACAGCCAGGGCTCATGGGGTGAGAGCAGCTCTGGCCAAGAAAGGACCCCAGAAGGGTCTAGGAAGAAATAGGAAGCATCAGGGCCCTGAGCCCAGACTGGGGAGGGGGCTGGAGCTGGAACCGGTGCAGCTGGAACCATGCTCTGGACGCCCTGATCTGGAGCTGGTGCAGCTGGGAACATGTTCTGGGCAAGGTCCTGCCAGGTTTGGCTCTTGCTGAGCAGACTGGGTTCTGCTGCAGGGAAACCTCTCCAGGTGCTGTGCAGAAGTATGGGGTACACGGGGCCAGCAGCTACTCCCGGACCCTGGGTGGAAGCACTGGCCTCTGGCCCTTGCTGCTTGGTTGGTCTCAGTGGGCGTGCGAGTTTGGCCCGCCGGTTCTTGAACCACACCTGAGGAACAGAGGGGACATGGAGGAAATGAAAGAGGACAGAAGCATCCAGCAACCACCTCTGTCCAGGTGGGAGGCTGCTCAGGTGAGAAGGGCCAAGAGGCCCAGGGTGAGGGATGGCAGGGGCTGGGACACAAAGAGGCCAGGAAGGGGTCTACCCAGAGGATCCTGGGGTTCACAGCCACCCTGAGGTCTAGGCATTCAAAGATCCCAGGGCCATCTCTCTGGGCTGGGTTATGTGGGCCCTTTTGTATAACACAGGGTAGAGCCGTATTAGCACTCGGCCCTGAGTTCATGGGGGTGACCAATTGCTGTCGGGGTGACCATTGTGGGCACTTGTTTCCTCTGCTCCTGGTCCCCCGCCATCAGCAGCCCAGGAGGTCTGGGCTGTATCCCCAGGGCAGTGCGGGGGGAGGGGGGGGTCGGTGATTGCAGGAGTGGAGCGGGGTAGGGCGGGCTACCTGGACTTGGTGCTCCTGAAGGTTCAGCATGGACGCCAGGGCCTCGCGCTCCTCGTGAGTCGGGTACCGGTTGCTCTCAAAGAATTTCTCCAGCTCTTCCCGCTGTTCTCTGCTGTACACTGTGCGCTTGCGCCTCTGCCGCCGCCGCCCCCTCTGGGGACTTTGGGGCAGTGAGGAGCCTGGATGAGGCAGAAAAGAGGGTCAGAGGATCCCCAGGGACAGACTCCAGACCCCGGAACTCTGCCTGCTACCTGGGGCAGGCTCCTGGGAGCAGGCTGGGGACCCAGGCCTGAGCACAGGTGGCGTCCAGAACAGCCGCCATGACGCTCTGTTTCCTGCCACAGCCCTAATTTGTCTATGCCTCAGTGCTCACATCTCTGAAATGGGCTTGATAATAGTGTCCGTGTTACTGTTACGGGGCCCACAGCCAGGGAAGGCTAGGAGAGAGGAGGGGCGCTCAGGCTCACCCAGACTAGCTCACGGGTGGGCTTCCGCCTCCCCACGTCCTCAGCACCCTCTACTCAATGAAGATGGACACCCACCCTCACACTTGCAGGAAGCTGAAATGGCCTTCCATTCCCAAACTCACTTGGCCCTGCCACAGAAGCGAGCCCGTGCCTGGATGCCCAGGAGCCTCGCAGCCTCATTCTCAAGGTCCTACACGCACATCCCCAACCGCTGCGTCACCACCCAACGCCCACACCCCACACCAGGGTCGGCCGAGACTCACCCTCCAGAGACCCGGGTTCTTGCATCCTGGATGCTGCTGCGCCCGCTGCATTGGAGACTCTATCCCCAAGAACTGGGACTTAAATACCTCCTTGGCCACTGGGTGGGGCCTATAGGACCCTGGGACAACCCTCTGACCTGCAATCAGGGGCCCGGGATGGGGAGGGCGAAGCCCTCGGGGCAAGAGAGTTTTGGGCTGTAGCGCGGGAAAGCCGTGGGGTGTGGCTGGAGGAAACACGCCTTTCGCCCGGGCGAGGTCCGGAATGGCGGGAAAGTTCCCTCCAGTGGAAGCCCGTGCCCGGGGGCCATCCAACCCCTTCCCACCACCCAGCTGCCTCCTCGGAGGTCCCCAGAAGCCTCTGGCACTCCTCTGGTACATTTTTCACGTTGTCCCCCATGGAACGGGTGAGGGCAGGGCTTGGACTCGCGGGCCATGACCCCAGTTAGCTTTGATCGGGGCTGGTTTTCCTGCCCGCTAAAAGTGGGAGGCGATGAGAGCTGACAGTTGGCCCCTGTCCCTTGTTGACGGGATGAACTGGCTCTGGTCTATGTGTCCCTGGTCAGGGAGTCCAGCACGTGGGCACAGGGTAGACCCAAGAGGAAAAGTGAAACTGGACTCCTCGCTTGTCCAGGACCTGCTGGGGACTCAGGTCAGGGGAGAGAGTACAACTTACCATGCTCATCCTCAGGGCACTTTTATTGTCATCAGTGTGAGTGGCAATGAACTGGGGGATGGAATTTCAAAAGAAACACAGCCACGAGGCCTGGTTGTTAGATTCACCTCACACTCTGAAACCCCACCTCCTCTCAGTGCCTTTCTGTTGTCATCAGACATTCTTCTCCTTCTTGGGAACACACTGGTCACCAGCATGGTAGGAAGCTCTGGTGTCAACAGGGATCAGCTCCCAATGTCCTTGGTTTACCAGATGGGACTAGAGGGTCCTCCTCTCTAATGCTGAAAGGAAAATGAGTAACATCTCCCGGACTCAATGGGCAAAGGTGAGAAGAGGGGCCAGACCTGGGGTTGGTGGCTGAGGAAAAGGGGAACCTGGCCTTTCCTCTTTGCAGTGTGGCTTGTTTCTGAGACAGACTTGGTGATACCAGTCTATGTCCCTCAGCCAAACACCATGGGGAGGACACTGAAGATGAATCTGTTCTTTCCAGACTCCTAGGTGGCCTCACCTCCTCATGGCAGGACCCTAGTGAGCTCAGGGGTGAAGAGTCAAGGTTAGTCTGGCTGACATGGCTCAGTATTCAGTGAGCAGAAAATAATCAGGGAGATCAAATTCAAAATGAAATAAAACATGCTGATATTTTCATGGAGGTCTACCTCAGACCTTGCATCTGCTACTGAAAGTTCTACCCTGAAAAAGAGCACAAGCCAGCAACTCCTCTCATCTAACAGGTTGATACACCTTCTAATCATCCTGGTGACTGGAATAGCTGTCAGGGATTTCGGAGGATAGCCGTTTATTGAGCCAATATAGTTGTGAATAGACCCACAAGCTCACTGATACATTTTGACAGAAGTGTACATGACACTGTAGGAGAGTTTGTGGCAACGCTAAAAACGAATCAAATGGACACCACCGTCAGAGGTGGAAGGAGAAACAGAGCCTCAAGTGTTCAACAAGATGCAATGCTACGGAACCATCAAAAAGAATCAAACACTGACAAATGCTGCAACCTGAGTCCACCTTCCAAGACGATATGGAAGTTCATATGTTGTTTGGTTCCATTCATACGAAATTTCCAGAATAAACCAAAAGACAGGGGTAGGTTAAGTTTCCAGGAACTGAGGGGAGGGAAAATTGGGAATAACTGGTGATATGCATGGAGCGTCTACATGAGGGTACAAAAATGTACATCAGGGATAGTATCCTTGGAGGCATGACTCTGTGGATACACAGGATAATGGTGAACTACATGCTTTCAATGGGTGAACTATGTTGCATGGACACAGAGCAATGCAAAGGTAAAGGAATGCTGTCCTCATTTTTTTTTTCTTTTAAGATTCGCATTACTTGTTCATTTTTAGAGAGAAGGGAAGGAGGGGAGAAAGGGAAGGCAAGAAACATCCATGTGTGGCATACTCTTGCACACACCTCACTGGGGAAATGACCAGCAACACTGGCACATGCCCTGACTAGGAATGGAACTGGTAACCCTTTGGTTCTCAGGCAAGCACGCAATACAACTCGCTGAGCCACACCGACCAGGGCTGCAATGCTCGTGTTATTGTCCACTGGGTTAATCAAGATGAGGGATGTGGATTCCATCTGGACCAGCGGGGCCTCCAGTTGGGGGAGTGGCTTTCTCTCACTATGGATGGCAGGCTGGTGGGGAGTGTGGCTCCAAAAGAAGAAAGAGGGAAGTTTAAGCTGGGCTTTGAAGACAATGAGGGGCAGGTGGAGGAATGGGCATTAGAACCTTCTGGCCTAACAGTCCTTCTTCATTGGGCTTCCTCCCCGTGTCTCTAGACATTGGTCTCTGCTTCCTCTTTCACTCAGAGTTACAGTCCACCTCCTAACATGCCAAAATATTAAACTATATGATATTCAAAATAATAATATAATCATGAATGAAGAGTATGGATTCTGGTACCAAAATATTTTGCTTCAAATCACTTTCTAACTATGGAAACTTTCATAGTCTCTGTTTCCTCAACTGTGAAAAGGAGAGAATAATAGTACACCCATGATTCTTTTAGTCTAGTTGGGGTAGTGGCTGGAAGAGAACCTCACTGACAAAATTGAATTGGAGTCAAGTTTTGAAAGAGGCCTAAGGGACCATGCCAGGACCTATCTGGGAGAACCGCATTCCAGAGAGAAAGAATGTGAAACGCAAATAGTCGGAGAAGGGAGGGATGTCTAGCTTGACTGAGGCCAAATGGGAATACTCAACACATTGGAGTTGAAGGAGCCAGTGATTGGGCATAAGAGGTGGAGTCAGAGAAATGAGAGGAGACCCAGTCACCTGAAGCCATGTGGAAGCCTTAAGCACTTTCTCCGAGTGACATCAGAAGTCCCTGGAGAGTCTGAGGAAGAAGTGACATGGTCTGGAGTCATGTCACTTAATCAAGATGGCCACCATGCTGAGAATAACTGATAAAGCAGAAAAATGCAGAACAGAGAGACCAAGTAGAAGTCTAACGCAGGTGGGAAATGATGTTGGCTTGGGCCAAGATGGTAGAAATAGAGGTGGTGACAAGTGGCCAGATTCTAGACACATCAAAACATATAACTACATTATTTATTGCTGATGAACAGCATCATGCAATGTTATGTTCAGAGAGAGCAGAATAGGGAAAGTGGTTTCCAGACAGGGGGCAGGGTACATGGGCAGGGCTGCAGGAAGAAAACGGCCCACCAAGGACCCACTGGCCATTGTCTTCTACTAGCTATGAAGGAGGATGTATTCAGCTCTAGAAACACAACCCCTACTTCTGATCTAAGTCTCTGTTCGGTTTGTCAGGCACTGCTGGGGACTGCAGACATCACTTCCCCAGTGCTCAGGTGGAAGTCTTTGACTAAATATTCCAGGAGAAAATGGCAGATCTTCCTCATGAACTGTTTCCATGGGAATAATGGTCAGAGACTGCTCATCTTGGAGAGATAAATGTTTGTTTTCCTGTCATGAACTGACAGGTGGTGATGGCATCTAACCTGTTATTGGATCCTAGAGCTTGGATGATCAAATCTCAAAACTTTGACATCCTGATGGTTAAGAATTACCAGGCTACCTCTAGCTCACTTTATGGCATCCAAGGTTTAAAAAAATATATTTCATACATGCAGGATGATACGAAAATAAAAGAAGTGTTACCCAAAGCTCTGCCAAAATATTTGTTACAAAAATAACAAGTAAAATGAGAGAAACAGCGAAGACTCCTTTTCTTTGCATTGCATCATCCCAAGTTTTAAAAAAAGAGTTTATGTATTGATTATAGAGAGAGGGGAAGGGAGGGAGAAGGGGTGGAAGAGAAACATAGATGTGAGAGGGACACGTTGATTGATTGCCTCTTGCATGACCCCAACTGGGGACATGGCCCCCTGCTCAGTTTGTGCCCTGACTGGGAGTTGAACAGGTGACCTTTTGGTTCCGAGGCCAGCAATCCATCCAACGAGAACCCCAGCCAGGGCCCAATTTTGGATCACTATGATGTTGCTGTCTATAATGCCCTACCTCGAATGATTCCCTTGCTGGGTGATGTTGAACCATGAACAATATATGGTATTAATGGAGCCTTTATTTATTTATTTTTAATTTTATTTCATTATTTTTAGAAAGAGGGGAAGGGAGAGAGGCAGAGAGGAAGAGAGACATCAAAGTATGGTTGCTTTTCACCTGCCTCCAGCCACAGACCTGACTGGAGACCTGGTTTGCAACCTTGTTATGTGCCCTGGCTAGGGAATCGAACCTGCGACCTTTGGGTTCGCCGGCCAACGCCTCATCCACTGTGCTACCAGCCAGGGCCTATGGAGCCTTTAAAACTTATGTAAATGGTGTACTATAAGATGCATTCATCAACTAACAGTCTACTTCATATTGGGGTTCACATGCATGTTGATTATATAAATCATTCAGTATCGCATATTGTGACAGAGTTCAGTGAACCAGTCTCCAGTGTGTGAAAATCAGGTCCTTCCCTAACAATTGTTCTGGATTTTAAGCACTTCTTTGGCCTAACAGGTGATCTATCCTGGGAAATCTTTGGGACACGAGGGAATAAAGGAAATGTGGCTTACCCAACCATGGAGGACTATCAGCCTTAAGGCAGTTCTGCCATTTGGAACAACGTGAATGAAACTGGTGGATGATATGCTAAGTTAAAGAAGCCAGAAACAAGGACAAATAGCATATTATTTCATTTGATGAGCAATCTAAAATAGTGTAGCTATATAGTCTAGCTATATAGGAAGAGAGTGGATTGTTGGTTGCCCAGCACTAGGGGGAAGGAAAATGGAGGTTTCTGCTCAGTGGATGCAAAGTTCCAGTTACATAAGATGAGTAACTTCTAGGAAACAGCTATTAAGTTGTACCCATTTGGTACCCATAGTGGACGATACTGTATTGCACATCAAAAATTTGTTAAGATGGTAGATCTCGTGTTAAGTGTGTGTGCCCAGAGCATTTTATGGAGGGATTGTACCAGAATTGACTTTTTCTTTACAGCCTTGATGAGCAGTTGGGAAGTTTCTCATTTGGGCTATAATTCTTCACATGCCTTTGGGGAGCGGGGGGGGGGGGGGGAGTGTTCTGTACCTCTCCAGGTGAACATTGCCGTTGGGTGTGTGCCCAGGACTGGAAATGTAGGTTCCAAACATGTGTGAGCACCAGCATTCGGCCGGTTTTCCAAAGACTTTGTTCCCATTTACATTCCATTCAGCCCTAGTTCCAAACCCTTACCAAATGAACATTCCCTAGTCTTTTGGTTTGACCTTTGAATTACACAAACAGAAACCATATAATGTTACCTCGGTGCGTTTTCTTCCTGTTGAAGGCCCAGCATGTCTCCCATCCCGCCCCCGCTTTCCCAGACTCTGGAGCGGTGCTAGGTTGGTGCCCCTGGTGGCCCGGAGACGTTACTACAGGTAATGGTCTCAGGGTCACTCCCAGTCCTAGGGGTGCCCTGGAACGAAGCTCATCTTTGATTTGACCCACATGTATCTCTTGCATGTTGTTCACTGTCACAACAATTTTCTATCTCTACTCGTTTAGGGTTATCGTCTGTTAGGCATATTATTTAGCAGAATTTCAATGACAGAGGCAAAAGATGGTGTTCAATTATTTACTGTATTTATTTACGATACAAGTAGGGATATCCAAGATGGAAACGTGCATAGTCATGCTGCACCTCCTCCCACAACCAAAAGCAATACATCTCCCTGAAAACTAGAGACAGCCAGATATCCCTGAACATAGGACTCCCGGGGAATCCAACAAATAAAATGTAGAAAATAGAAACACTCATTCAGCCAGGTTGGAGGGGCAGAGCTGGAACACAGGGCAAGCTGTTAGGTCAGCCCTTGGCTGCACACTTGGAGAGTCTGCTTTGGGAGTTGGTTTTGAGCACCTGCCTGAGAACCAATGGCTCCATCAGACCACACATTGATCTTTCGCTCCCTCTCTTCTCCTTTCTCTAAAAATAGGTCACTAAGATACCTAAAGAAAATAAAAAGGATGCCATATTTTGATAAGAGTTCTTTTAGCTAATCAAATATTAACGCATAAGACTTCCTTTCATTCTCATTTGATATTCCCTTTGGTTTCAGGGGCTGTGGAAGGCTGGATGGAGCCCAGGGCAAGGGCAGGCTGGAAGTGTGCCCACGTGTGCAGTGGGGGTCCATGTTTCCAGGTGAGAGCCCAGGTCCAGCCACTGCTGGGAGTCCATTGAGTGTGACCAGCTCCCCTCTAGGGCTACATGTGAAGGGTGTCCCTGGTTGGGCCTGTTGGGGAGCCCAACTCATGGGGACAGGACAGGACCCACGCCATTGAGACCAGTTGTTTGCTGAATTTTCTGTCTAACCCTTCCTACCTTTCTAGACTTACCTGGTGCAAGTGGTTTCAATTGTGTTGAGTTTTACACGTGAACGAGACTGTTCTTTACTTGTGTTTTCTTTTTTTCTTTTTTTTTTTTTTTCATTTCCAATCCCCCCATGCTGTGTCATTGGAATTTGTTGTCTCTATCCCTTTTGCTCATCACCTCAGCTCTCATCTCCTTTCCAAGTCTGACAGCCCATTGCTTCTAGGGCCAGAGAAGGGTGGAGGTGGTGCCAGTGTCCCAGACCCAGCAGCCCCCACCAGCAGGGATCCTGGCACTTCTGCTGGCCTCAGTGTGTGTGAGAGAGAGGGTGAGTGAGAGAAAGTAGACACCCTCAGCTAAAGCGCAATCAGATTAGTCCCATTTCCCCTGCCCTTCATCCTGACTTTGACACTCTACTCCAATGTCATCCCAAAGCACAATGCCCTTGACACTAGGGGGGTTCCAAAGGTTGCTGACGAGTGGGCTGTGGCTCCAGCCAGCCCACAAAAGAAAACAGGAGTTCTCAGGTTCTCCCCCTTCCAAGTCTTAGCTGGGGGCCAGCTACTGGGACAGGTATCCTGACCCCACACATTTTCCTTGGCAGACCCCAAACCAGCCCCTCCATGTCTTGTCCTCAGGCAGTACTTGCCCCTGTCCTTCCTCCACACACCTACACTCCTGGGTTGGGTTGTGAGCCCCACTTGTTTAAGGGGCCCATAGAGGTGCCTCTGACTCCAGGGACTGTGTGTTGGTCTACAGGGGTGTGGAGAGGGGCAGGGCAGAAGAGAAGTACTCACCAGGAGCCAAAGGCAGGGTTGTGCCTTAGCCCAGGAGCCACCCCTGTGCCCATCCACACCTCTGTCCCAGGGTGGCCTGTGCCTCTTCTTCCCCTGCCCTGCCCTGCCCTGAGCTCCATGCCCCACCCCGACCTGGGCAGCCAGGAAGAAGCAGGAGGGGAGAATCATAGACCAATGCAGAAAAGACTGGGGGCCAATTCTGCCTGGTCCCCTGACTGCCTCCCTCTCCCCCATGCCAGGTTCCCAGAGTGTAGGCCACCTGCCTTGTCCCCTGGCCTGCGGTCCCCCCTCCTCTAAGTGTCTTTGGACTCTAACTGTTGGAAGCAGGGACAGCACAGGGAAATGTGAACATGAGAACATCAGTCACATGAATAAGAACAAACCAAATTCCTCTGCAGAAAAAATAACAATAATGATTAAACAGAAAATCACAATATGATCCAACACACAAACAGAATCAGACACCAAGAAGAGGCTGAGAGTTGCCAGAGGAAGCGGAGTGGGACACAGAGAGGAAAACTGAAGGGACTCAGAAGTACAGGTGGGCAGTTACAGAATCATCTCATGGGGATGAAAATACAGCACAGGGATTGTTGTCACTAATACTGTGGTCACCGCCTGCTGCTGGGCTTGCCCTGGAAAACAGTCTGTAGTGTAAATGTGAGTATAACCATGGTGCTGTGTTCTGGAAACTAACACCAAATAATATTGAACGAAAACTATATTGAAAGAGAAAGACCTGGTGGCTTATCCCTAGAGAACACAGAGCTGAGCATCCGTCGGAGCTCACAGGGCTCCTTCTAGAGCCCTCTGCTTCTGAGGTCACAATGACACAGGCAGATGCCAGAGCCTCAGTTGGGGCCAGCTCTCACTCTGCAAATTGGCAGTGATGAAGAAGGAGCCTTTCCGTTTCACTACTACCCCCACCCCACCTGATACCCCTCCCACTCCCTCCATCTCCTCCTCCTCCTCACCCTCTGGCCCTCACTGGCTTCTGCAGAGCCCCACCCAGAACCTTCAGCCTAGTCCTCCTACTGGTCCCCCTCCTTCTGCTCCCCCACATCGCAGATCCAGGTTCCCACCCCTCACCAACCGGCCCCGACCTCACCTGGAAATCTGCAAGAACTGTGGCCTCCCCAAGTTACCTGAGGGTGCCAGGTACCCTGGGCCTGCCAGTCGCCCTGCCACTCCTTCCTTCCACCCTGTCCACCAGGCCACCCTCTCTGATTTTCCGGATCTTGAAGCTCCTTTTGCCCCACAACCCCCTTCTCACCCTTCCCTGGCCTCAGGCCGCAGGAGCAGAAGGGCCCCCTTGCCCTGGACCCCCCCAGCCCAGATACCTCGTCGTCCCACCATCTCTCGTCCTGTGGCCAGTCCTGGACTCAGTCCCTGGGACCGTGAATCCCCACCAGTGGGGACAATGATTTCTCAAAGCTTCACAGGTCACGCCCCTGCTGGGCCCAGGGAGCTGGACACAGTGGGCAGCAGATACAGGTAATCCTGGTGGGCCCTCCAGCACTCCAGGAAGCCCCCTTCTCTATAGTGAGTTCTCAGCCATCTGGATGCCAGGCTCCTGTCACTGGATGGATGGCCTTCCTGGGGCTGGTCCACTTTCCAAAGAAAATGTCACCAACCCCTCTGTGCCAAGCACATTTTTCACTTGCTCCTGGGCACTCAGTGCAGCTGCTGAGCTCCGCAGTGGAGCTACCATGAGTGTCCCACCAGGCCGGGCTCTGTCCCTACAGCCTTCCTGGGGCAGCACAGTGGGTTGGGGAGCAAGTGGCCGGTGGAGGGGAAGGCTGTTGGCAGGACCCCAAGCCCCACACCCTTCTTCCCTCCCTTCCCTGCAGGCCCCAGGCCACCCAGGCCACCCAGGGATATACCCACTTGCCAGCCTTGGGAGAAACGAGGACGGGGCAGACTGGCCAGCTATCTGGGAACCCACGTTTCAACTCTTCTGCCTTCCCATCTGGGACAGACAGCTCCGGGGTGGACGGTCGAACATCAGCAGCACATCCTTCTCGGAGGGTGAGTCCTGGGTTGCTGACTAAGTGTGGGGAGGCAGCCCTTGAAAACTCACAACCCACAGGGCTGCCTGACCTCCCCAATGACCACATCCCAGGATGGCCTTTCTGACCACACCCTGGGTGTTCAGGGTCCAGAATGATACTTTCTCTTGTTCCCTGTAGAATTACCAGTCCTAAAAACTGCTCTGCTGCACTGAAGACATGGGCTGCCTGCCCCCTCCCAAGACCACATCCCAGGATGGCCTTCCTGACAACACCCTGGGGTGCTCAGGGTCCAAAATGACACTTTTCTTGTTTCCTGTAGAATTACAAGTCCTAGAAATTGCTCTTCTGCAATGAAGTGAGGCTCATGCAAGGGGCCCCCATCCTCCAGGCTATGCAGAGTTAGCAAATCTGAGGATCCTGACCCTCAGGCTGATGACCTCAGGTGCTGGTTTCAGGTGAATGCAGTGCACCTGGGAAGGCCAGCCTTCAGCCCTGAGCTGTAATATCAAGTGCAGGTCCTTGTTGGGCTTGGATGCTCTGGGTCTGTGACCCTTGCTGCCTACACTGACAGGAGCACTCCTCGCACTAGACAGATGCTAGGACCATCAGGGCATTAGGCCCCACAAGGCTGGAAGCCTGTCCCTGGAGGCAGGTCCCACACAGGGACACAGGCCTCACTGGGCTCCAACCCCCGGGACACTGATCCAGTGCAGCACACACATGGGTCCTGGAGCACATGGAGCCTGAGAGCAGCCCACCCCAGACCCTGATGGAGGAGAACTACTGAGACAGGATGGCAGCTGAAGCTCTGTGCTCATCCCAGAGACGCTGGACTGTGCTTGCATGGTTGGCTTAAGCTCCGTGAAGGACAGCAACGGAAATCAGGAACCTTTGGGTGTGGTTTTGAGGCTTTGGCTGATAATCTTTGGGGAAACAAGAAAAATTCTGGGGGTCATTGGAGGAAAGGGTTCAGAGCATGAATGCCGTCAGCACCTGCCCCAAATTTAAACTCTGTTAATAAAAGTTTGTTTCATTCAACACAAATCTTTGTGTTATGTGGAGACTGGGTGACCCCATGCTGCCCGGTTCCTGTGTGACCAGGGTACCAAGGCCTCTGTATCCAGGTTCCAGTCTCTGATGAAATTTTGGATCACACATTTGATCAATCACCATTTATTTCTAGCCAATTCATCAAAAGCAGCTGAGTGTTTGTTACACCTTTTCGCCTGAGCTGGTTGCAGGTGTAGAGAGATGAGTGGGAAGGCAAAGTCTTTATTTCTTTTATTGTTACTGGGAGTGACATCCAGGCATCGGGAAGCAAATAGGTTGTTTGAAGTCCAGTTCAGGGAGGTAGGGATCAGTCACCTGAGGGTGATGTCTGGGTGTTTCTGTCACTGACTCAGATTGTTAGGGCAGGTAATTTGATTCCAGACTAAAAACCAGTAAGTCCTCTATTTTCTATCACTCTCCTGAAGGAATCTCTCCCCCTGAGCTGAGAAGGCCCAGAAGAAACAAAAGGGTCTGAGCCAAAGGTTGGCCTAGGGTTTCACAGACACCTAATAAGTCCCCAGAGTGAAGGAGAAGATGTGGCCATGGCTGTGGCCGCAGACTGACCTGGGGTAACATGGTCTGTGTGACTCTGCTTTAGTGACTGTGTCACTCTGCTTTAGTGACTGTGTCTCCCTGTGCCTCAGTCTCTCCTCAGAGAAGTGGGATGAATTCTTGGTATCCAGGTTGCCCATATTTTCACCATAAAATATTGACAGTGTCTGACCTAAGTCTTGAGGGACACGAGCTGCTCGAATAACAGACGTCTGCTATGATCAACTCCCAGAGACAATCTCCTGGGCTGGCAGGTGGAGGAGGAGCCGCCAGGAGCAGCTTTTCTCCTCTGCTTCTCCCTGGGGACGCTGACTTCTAGTTCTACTCTCCTAAGCTCCCCAGGGTGGTTCATGGACATGAGTTAACTCAACGAACTCCTTCTGTTGTAAGCTTAGAAAATATATTTGTGCATGATTCCAGTGGAACCCACATGCTCTGGGAGCTCTGGGTGTCCCTGGAATCCAGGTGGCGGGACTGCCCATCCACAGAGCACCTTCGGAGGTGTCCCTGCAGCAGAACCCCATCTGCCCAGCAACAGTCAGGCCTGGCAGGAACTTGCTAAGGGCAGCCAGAGTATGGACCCTGAGGCACCTACTCCAGCTCAGGGTGCCAAGAACATAGTTGCAGTTGCACCAGCACCAGCTCAGGGGGTCCAGAACATGGTCCTGGCTGCACCAACTCCAGCTCCAGCTCCAGCACTAACCTCAGTCTGGCCACAGCACCCCAATTATTCCTATTTCTCCACAGACCCTTATAGGATCCTTTGTTTCCCAGAGCTGCTCTCACCCCAAGAGCCCTGGCTGTCTAAGTCCCAAGGAGAGGAGTCTGTGGAACTAATGCTGCTGCAACACCTGGGAGCCAGCACTGGGACCCAGGGCCTTGTAGCCTGCACCCCTGCTCCTGCCACGGTGGACCCCATGTTCCCCAACAACAACATGTCCACTGGCAGTCCTGTGTTTCCCGGGGACGCACATGGTGGCAACACCCCTCCAACAAAACCTTTCAAAGGCTTTCTGGATTCAGAGCCCAGAGTCTGCAGCCGAAGCCACAGCCACAGCCAGGCCTGAAGGGACACAGCTCAGAGCGCCCACAGCATGGTCCAGGCTGCACCAGCTCCATCTCATAGCACCCAGAATGGGATCCATGCTGCACCAGCTCCAGCTCCAGAGCCAGCGCCAGTCTGATCTGAGGACTCTGAACACGTGGAATTTGTCTCCAGACTCTGTTGTTACCCTTGGTTTCACAGAACTGTGTTCATTCAAAGACCCTTTGGAGGGACCCTCCTCCTCATGGTCCTCTGAGTTCCTAGAAGGACAGGAGACTGTGGACAAGAACAGCTAGGGCCCAAGATATTCCAGAATCTGTAGGGAATTCTGTCCCAGCAAAGTCATGCACATCTCATGGGACCCGACATAACATGAGTGTCTTTGGCCAGTGGTGTGGGGATAGTGGGTGTGACAAATGGAGGCTAGTGGGCGTTGGCAGCATGAACACACCTCCATTTTTCCAACTTCAGAAGTGTCACCTATGTTCATGGTGTGGTCACTGTTTGCTGCGCTGAAGTCCCTGCTGTGTTGTTATTCAGGGTGCATGGGACATTTCTGTGGGTTTCATGTCTAGGAATAGCATTGCTGCTCTGGATGGATATTCACCTTGGATGGGACTGCCTGTGAACTTTCCAAAGGACCTAGACCAGCCTCATTAGTAAAATAATTTGAATTACATTAAACTCAGCAATGTTTGGGGGGATAACTGACATGTTATGCACTATGGAGCTTCATAGTCTAAGTAGATAGGTATTTCTACACTTGATGTTTAAATAGATTCTCTACAAAATATCATTTTATTTTAATTTTGATATTTTATTCATTTCTGGAGGAAGAGAAAGCAGGGGAGATAGAGAAGCAGAGACATATCAGTGTGTGACTGCCTTTCCCCCCCACCATGTCCCCAATAAGGTACCAGGCCTGCAATACAGGCATGTGCCCTGATTGGCATTTGAACCAGTGACCCGTTGGTTCATAGGCTGGTGCTCCATCCCGTGAGCCCACCAGCCAGAGCCAAAGTGTCATTTCTTTCATCACCACATTCTTAGGTACATACTTGTGTAGTTTGAATTTTAGAACTTTATTATTGCCTGACATTTGGGGATGTATTTTAAAATGGGTCCTGTTTTATGATTCACTTGACATATTATTGTGTTATTAGTTGATTCTACTGTTTTAAGCCAGGATCCTGACTCCAATTTTTCAAATCCTGTGAACTTACCTAGACATTTGAGAATCATTACAATGCATGGTTCTCTTGTACACACTCTTCCTGCAAAGCTTGCAAGTGGGCCCCCTCCTTCAGTACCCCAGCCCCAGCAGGGTAGGAGCACCCATTACCTCTTCTCTCTGCTCCTATGTCTGCATCTCCCACTGGCTCTACCTGCCCACTGGTGGTCACCTTGGCCCCTGCATCTCTCACAGGCAGATCTCTGACCCTATCCTGGTCCCGTTTAGCAGACACTCCAATACTCTTAAGCCAGGTCAGTCTCTGCAGAACAGGGAGAGAATTAGATTAAATTTGGTGGTGAGGAGCCACACACAGGACAGGGTCTAGAGGGGAGTGTGAGAGTAGGGGTGGGGGAGACAGGTCCCAAATGCAATGAAAGTCCCACACAAACACCATTGAAATCCCAACCTCTTTCAGTCCCTAATAGAGTAGGAGGGGCAGGAAGAAATCATAGAATTGTCCATCTATTCCCAGGAGGGGCAGCTGAGGTGGAGGAGTCCTTGAGGGCATCCTGGGGCAGGAGGGAGGAGATGAGATTGAGAGTCACACTCTGGGTAGGCAGGAGGGAGGATGGTGCTGCTGGCATCCTCCAGTACCCAAGGATCAGGAGTGAGTGGATATGAGATTCATGTTTGAAAGAATGGAGACAGGTGGCAGTTTCCCTGACTGTCCAGGAGGACATGACAGGATGAAGTGGAACGGGATCTCTTCCTTATTTCTCCTCACAGTTCCACTGCACCTCTTGCCCTAGCACCCTCTCCCTCTTTCTGAGCCTGGGAGTTGACCATTTCCTAGGAAGAGCCTCCCTAGCTCCCCTCACAAGCCCAGGCTATACCTTGACCATCTCCATTAAAAGCACCTAGAATTACCCCTGAGCTCAGGTCTTAACTTCCCCATGTGTGTTTTCCAGGATTGTGCCAGAGTAAAAACTTTCTCTCCTGGTAGCTATAGCAAAATGCAATAAATAAATAGATAAATAAATAAATAAATATTTTATTTTACACCATCAATCACATGGCCACGGGTTTGCTGTTGACTTTACTGGTACCTACCTTGAGCCCTAGGACCCATAGTTGTCCATTTTGCGTGGTCTTTGGGCTGAGGGACATGGACAGGTATCACCAAGTCTGTCTCAGAAACAACCCACACTGCAAAGAGGAAAGGCCAGGTACCCCTTTTCCTCAGCCACCAACGTCAGGTCGGGCCCCTCTTCTCACCTTTGCCCATTGAGTCAGGGTTATGTTACTCATTTTCCTTTCCACATTGGAGAGAAGGACCCTCTTGTCCCGTCTGGTAAACCAAGGACATTGGGAGATGATCCCTGTTGACACCAGGGCTTCCTACCATGCTGGTGACCAGTGTGTTCCCAAGAAGCAGAAGAATGTGCGATGACAGCAGAATGGCACTGAGAGAGAGGAGGTGGGGTTTCAGAGTGTGAGGTGAATCTAACAACCAGGCCTCCTGGCTGTGTTTCTTTTGAAATTCCATCCCCCAGTTCATTGCCACTCACACTGATGACAGTAAAAGTGCCCTGAGGATGAGCATGGTAAGTTGTACTCTCTCCCCTGACCTGAGTCCCCAGCAGGTCCTGGACAAGCGAGGAGTCCAGTTTGACTTTTCCACTTGGGTCTACCCTGTGCCCACGTGCTGGATTCCCTAACCAGGGACACATAGACCAGACCTAGTTCATCCCGTCAACAAGGAACAGGGGCCAACTGTCAGGTCCCACCGCCTCCCACCTTTAGCACGCAGGAAAACCAGCCCCGATCAAAGCTAACTAGGGTCATGGCCCGCGAGTCCGAGTCCTGCCCTCACCCGTTCCATGGGGGAACAACGTAAAAAATGGACCAGAGAAGTGCCAGTGGCTTCTGGGGTCCTTGGCAGAGGCAGCTGGGTGGTGGGAAGGGGTTGGATGGACCCCGGGCACCGGCTGCCACTGGAGGGAAGTTTCCCGCCATTCGGGTCGTCGCCCTGACGAGAGGCGTGTTTCCTCCAACCACACGCCAGGGCTTTCCCGCGCTACAGCCCAAAACTCTCTTGCCCCGAGGGCTTCGCCCTCCCCATCCCGGGCCCCTGGTTGCAGGTCAGAGGGTTGTCCCAGGGTCCTATAGGCCCCACGCAGTGGCCAAGGAGGTATTTAAGTCCCAGTTCTTGGGGATAGAGTCTCCAATGCAGCGGGCGCAGTAGCATCCAGGATGCAAGAACCCGGGTCTCTGGCGGGTGAGTCTCGGCCGACCCTGGGTTGGGGTGTTGACGTTGGGTGGTGACACAGTGGTTGGGGATGTGCGTGTAGGACCTTGAGAATGAGGCTGCCAGGTTCCAGGGCATCCAGTCAGGGGCTCGTTTCTGTGGCAGGGCCTAGTGAGCTTGAGAATGGAAGGCCATTTCAGCTTCCTGCAAGTCCTCCTTGGGTGTCCTCCTGCATTGAGTAAAGGGTATTGAAGACCTGGGGAGGCGGAAGCCCACCCGCGAACTAGTCTGGGTGAACCTGAGCGCCCCTCCTCTCTCCCTGCCTTCCCTGGCTGTGGGCCCCGTAACAGTAATACGGAGGCTGCTATCAAGTCCATTTCAAAGATGTGAACACTGAGGCATAGACAAATTAGGGCTGTGGCAGGGAACAGAGCGTCATGGCAGCTGTTCTGGATGCCACTGCGATGCCACCTGTACCCGGGCCTGGGTCCCGCGCCTGCTCCCAGCAGCCGGCCCCAGGCAGCGGGCAGATTTCCGGGGTCTGGAGATCGTCCCTGGGGGTCCTCTGATCCTCTTTTCTGCCTCATCCAGGCTCCTCACTGCCCCAAAGTCCCCAGAGGGGGCGGCGGCGGCAGCGGCGGAAGCGCACAGTGTACAGCAGAGAACAGCGGGAGGAGCTGGAGAAATTCTTTGAGAGCAACCGGTACCCGACTCACGAGGAGCGCGAGGCCCTGGCGGCCACGCTGAACCTTCAGGAGCACCAAGTCCAGGTAGCCCGCCCCACCCTGCTCCGCTCCTGCAATCACCCCCCTCCCACCTCGTCACAGCCCTCCAGACACGGCCCAGACCTCATGGGCTGCTGATGGCCGGGATCAGGAGCAAAGGAAATAAGTGACCCCCTTGTTCACCCCGACAGGAAGAGGTCACCCCTATGAACTCAGGGCCCAGTCCTGATCCAGCTCTACCCTATGCTGTACAAAGGGGCGCACACAACCCAGCCCAGAGAGATGGCCCTGGGGTCTCAGAATGCCTACACCTCAGGGTGGCTGTGAACCCCAGGATCCTCTGGGCAGACCCCTTCCTGGCCTCTTGGTATCCCAGCCCCCATCCTCCCTCCACCCAGGCCTCTTGCCCCTCCTCACCTGAGCAGCCTCCGACCTGGACAGAGGGGGTTGCTGAATGCTTCTGTCCTCTTACATTTCCTCCCTGTCCCCTCTGTCCTCAGGTGTGGTTCAAGAACCGGCGGGCCAAACTCGCACGCCCACTGAGACCAACCAAGCAGCAAGGGCCAGAGGCCAGTGCTTCCACCCAGGGTCCGGGAGTAGCTGCTGGCCCCGTGTACCCCATACTTCTGCACAGCAACTGGAGAGGCTTCCCTGCAGCAGAACCCAGTCTGCTCAGCAAGAGCCAAACCTGGCAGGACCTTGCCCAGAACATGTTCCCAGCTGCACCAGCTCCAGATCAGGGCGTCCAGAACATGGTTCCAGCTGCACCGGTTCCAGCTCCAGCACCCTCCCCAGTCTGGCCTCAGGGCCCTGATGCTTCCTATTTCTCCCCAGACCCTTCTGGGGTCCTTTCTTGGCCAGAGCTGCTCTCACCCCATGAGCCCTGGCTGTCTGAGTCCCCAGAAGGAGAAGAGTCTGTGGAACTAACACTACTGCAAGGCCTGGAAGCCGGCACTGGTTCCCAGGGCGCTGGAGACTGCGCCCCTGCTCCTGCCTCTGTGGACCTCATGTTCTCTGACAGCGCCATGTTCCTTGGGGGCCCTGAGTTTTCCGAAGACCCAGGTGGTGGCAGTGCCAGTCCCCACAGCACCTTCGGAGGAGTCCCTGCAACAGAACCTAGTGTGTCCAGCAACAGCCAGGCCTGGCAGGAACTTGATAAGGGCGCCCAGAACATGGTTTCAGCTGCATCAACTCCAGCTCAGGGGGCTCAGAACATGCTCCTGGATGGACCAGCAGCAGCCCCATCTCCAGCATTATCCCCAGTCGGGCCACAGCACCTGAATGATTCCTGTTTCTCCACAGGCCCTTACGGTGTCCTTTGTTTCCCAGAGCTGCTCTCACCCCAAGAGCCCTGGCTGTGAGTCCCAAGGCAGACAGGAGTCTGTGGAACTAGCTCTGCTGCAATGTCTTTGGCCAGTGGTGTGGGGCGGGGGGGTGTGACATATGGAGGCTCTTGGGTGTTGGCAGCGTGAACACTCCTCCATTTTTCCAACTTCAAAAGTGTCATCAATGTTCATGGTGTCGTCACTGTTGCACTGAAGTCCCTGCAGCGTTGTTCTTCACGGTGCATGGGACATTTCTGTGGGTTTCATGTCTAGGAGCAGAATTGTTGCTCTGGATGGATGTTCACATTGGGTGGGACTCCCCTGAACTTCCCAAACAACCTAGACCATCCTCATTAATAAAGTAACTTGAATTGCATTAAACCCAGCAATGTTTGAGGGGATAACTGACATGTTATGCACTACAAAGCTTCACAGTCTAAGTAGATAGGTGTTTACAAAGGTTCTCTACAAAAGGTCATTATTTAATTTTAGCTTCTAAAGATATTTTATTTCTTTCTGGAGGGAGGGGAAGCAGGGAACATAGAGGAGAGAGACATCAGTGTGTGACCGCCTTTCTTTCCTCCATGCCCTCAACTGGGTACCTAGCCTGCAATACAGGCGTGTGCCCTCATTGGCACTTGAACCAGTGACCCGTTGGTTCATAGGCAGGTGCTCCATCCCGAGAGACCAGCAGCCGGAGCCAAAGTGTCATTTCTTTCATCACCACAGTCTTAGGTACATACTTGTGTAGTTTGAGTTTTAGAACTTTATTATTGCCTGACAATTGGGGTGGTATTTAAAAATCGGTCCTGTTTTAGGGCTCCGTTGACATATTATTTTGTTATTAGTTCATTCTGTTGTTTTGAGCCCAGGTCCTGGCTCTATTGGTTCAAGTTCTAATACGTTATCTGGACATTATTCTGGACATGACAATTTGAGAATCATTACAATGCATGGTTCTCTTGTACACACTCTTTCTGCAAAGCTTGCAAGTTGGCTCCCTCCTTCAGTACCCCAGCCCCAGCAGGGTAGGAGCACCCATCACTTCCTCCCTCTCCTCCTCAGCCTTCATCTCCCACTGGTTTTATCCACCCCCTGCTGGTCACCCTACCCCCTGAGTCTGTCACAGGCATTTCTCTAACCCTGTCCTGGTCCAGTTTAGCAAAAACTCCCATACTCTTAGGCCATGTCAATCTCAGCAGAACAGGGAGAGAATTAGATCAGATTTGGTGGTGAGGAGGTACTCGTAGGACAGTGTCTAGAGGGGAGTGTGGGGGGAGGGGTGGGGGAGACAGGCCCCAAGATGCAATGAAAATCCCACACAAACATCATTGAAACAACAACCCCTAACAGAGTAGGAGGGGCAGGAAGAAATCATAGAATTGCCCATCTATTCCCAGGAAGGGCAGCTGAGGTGGGGGAGTCCTTGGGGACATCCTGGGGCAGGAGGGAGGAGATGAGATTGAGATTCACACTCTGGGTAGGCAGGAGGGAGTGTGGTGCTGCTGGCATCCTCCAGGTACCCAAGGACCAGGAGTGAGTGGATATGAGATTCATGTTTGAAAGAATGGAGACAGGTGGCAGTTTTCCTGACTGTCCAGGAGGACACGACAGGATGAAGTGGAATGGGATCCCTTCCTTATTTCTCCTCACAGTTCCACTGCACCTCTTGCCCTAGCACCCTCTCTCTCTTTCTGAGCCTGGGAGTTGACCATTTCCTAGGATGAGCCCCGCCAGTTCCCCTCAAGCCCAGGCATTGCCTGGATCATCCTCATTAAAATCACCTGGAATTACCCCTGAGCTCAGGTCTTAATTTTCCCATGTCTGTTTTCCAGGGTTTTGCCAGAGGAGAATAATTTCTGTTGGTAGCTATAGCAAAATGCAATAAATAAATAAATAAATAAATAAATAAATAAAGTTTATTTTACACCATAAGTCACATGGCCACATGTTTTCTATTGACCTAGCTGGTACCTACCATGAGCCCTAGGACCCATAGTGGTTCATCGTGCTTGGTTTCCATCGTGATCCTTGCAGATTCATTGGTCTCCATGGCATCCATGGTAAAGATGTGGACCTGTGTAATTTGCTCTGGAGAACCTGAGCCTATCACTTGTACCCACCTCCTCCAAGTCTGATCGCATTTTCTCACTGCTCTGCCAAGATAGGCCTGGTCTAAGAGGATTGGAGCATTTGCTAAATGGGATCAGGACAAGGTCAGAGAAGCAGCTGTGGGAGATGCAGGAGCCAGGATGGCCACCAGGGGAGCAGAGATGGACACACCTGAGCAGAGGGAAGGGGTGAGGGATGAGGGAGGGTAAGGGTCCTGGGCTGTGCAGGAAACATCAGTTGTACGGTTAGGAGGACAGGACGGAAACATTGTTAATTTTTTAAATCTATCATGGACATCCATCCTGACTTCCTACTCACTCCCCCATCTCTGTCCATGCGGTGCAGTGTGAGGTGGCTACAGGTGGTTCAGGAGACCTGGAGTTGGGGAAAATGAGTCCCCGAGTGTGTCTGTCCCCAATGAAAGTCCCCTTCAGACCAGGGTGCATGTGGCAGGGCCGTGGGGGACACGGTTTGAACGAGTAGACAAGCAGAGCCCCAAATAGCGTTCCTCTGGCCTTCATTTGTTGTTACTCCTCTAGTTCTTATACCTTTATGGTTCGGTTGTTTATTGGAGATTCTTCTATCCTTTGTAGGTAGGCCTGTATTGTTATGAACTTCCCTCTCAGGGCTGCCTTTGCTGTGTCCAATAGGTTTTGGGCTGTCACATATTCACTTTCATTTGTTCCAGAAATGTTTTGCATTTCTTCTTTGATGTCCTTGTTAACCCATTCTTTACTTAATAGCTGGGTATTCAGTCTCCATGAATTAGAATGTTTTGGGGGGTTTTTCCTTGAGGTTGGATTCTACTTTGAAGCCATTGTGATCTGAGAAGATGCTTGGTATGATTTCAATGTTCCTGACTTTGGAGAGGCTTTCCTTGTGTTCTACTATGTGGTCTGTCTTTGAGAATGTTCCATGTGTATTTGAAAAGAATGTGTATTTTGCATGTTTGGGGTGAAGAGTTCAGTGTGTATCAGTTAAGTCCATTTCATGTAGGGTGTTGTTCAATGCCACAATATCCTTGATGTTTTATTTGTTTGGAAGGTCTGTCCATTGTTGATAATGGGGTATTAAAATTCCCTACTATTAATGTGTTCCTGTTGATGTCTTTCTGGAAGGGCTCCAAGACTTCCTTATATCTTTGGGTGCACCACTATTGGGTGTATATTACAAGGGTTATATCTTCTTGTTCTCTTAAGTATAATGACATGTCCTTCTTTGTCTCTTTTTTATGGCCTTTGTTATAAACTATTTTGTCTGATGCAAGTATTTCCACCCCAGCCTTTCTCGTGTGTCCATTTACTTGAACCATCTTTTCTCATCCCTTCACTTTCAGCCTGTGTTGATCTTTTGTTCTAAAGTGGCTCTCTTGTAGAAAGCATATATGTGGGTCATGTTTTCTGATCTACTCAGCTACCCTATGACTTGTGACTGGTGCATTTCATCTGTTTATATTTCAGATTCTTTTTGACTGGAACTTATTCATTGACATTTCTCTACCTTGTACCTGCGTTCTCTGTTTCTTCATCGTTTTCATGCATCCTTTTGCATCTCTTGCAATGCTGGTTTGGTGGAGATATATTCTTTTAGCCTTCTGTTTTCTGAGAAAGTCTTTATTTCACCTTTCCTTTTGAACAAGAGCTTGCTGGGTAGAGCAGTATTGGTTGCAGGTCTTTGTTTTTCATTGCTTGGCCAATTTTTTGTCACCCCCTTCTGGCTTGTAGCACGTCTGTTGAGAAATCAGCTGATTACCTTATGAGCGTTCTTATATGTTATTATCTGTTCCTCTCTTGCTGCTTTTAGGATTCTCTTCTTCTCTTTGAAATGTGCCATTTTAATTATGAAGTGTCTTGGGGTGGGCCTGTTTGGATTCCTCTTCATTGGGATCCTCTCTGTTTCTTGAACATGAGTGATGTTTCTGCTCAACAAGTTAGGGAAGTTTTCTTTCATTATTTTTTCAAACACGTATTCTATCCCTTGCTTCTCTTCTTCTCCTTCTGGATATGAATATTATTGGGCTTCATGTTGCCCTGCACCTGTTTTAAAACCTGCTTTTTCAGTCTTTTCATTTTGTTGTACTGTATGGGAATTTGTATTCTATGTTATTCTCCAGCTCACGGACATGATCCCGTGCTTCCTCTAGACTGCTTTTGATTCCCTCTACTGTATTCTTCAGTTCCAAAATTATATTCTTCATTTCCTTCTGGCTTTTATTGATATTTTTTATGTCCTTTTAGATTCTGCTGTCGTTCTCAGTAAGTTCCTTGTAGCATTTCTGTAGTTGTTTGTAGTTTGCATTGAGCTCACTGAGCTCATTGAGCCTCTCATCATTATTTTGAATTTCATATCTGATAGTTGGCCTTGGTCTCTTGCATTTAGCAGTCTCTCTGGTGATTCCTCCTTTCCTTGCACTGATGGATTGTTTCTTTTTGATCCCATTTTAGGGGACTCTTCTGGTTTGTTTTTGCTTCTTAGATTGGACTGTTTTGAATTCCTGTCTTTGTGGTGTGACCTGCTGTCATGTAGAGGTACACATTCTTTAACTCCTGGGTCCATCGCTGGTGACTCAGATCATTCCCCACTCTAGGCCTAGTCAGCCTGTTGAATCCAATCAGAGATCCACTGTCTTGAGACCTGTGTCCTTCAGTTTTTAATCCAATTACTCTGTAATCAGCTGTCGGGTTTAGGCACTGCTGTGTAGGGCAGATGAATTCCCTTGTAATGCAATCAATCTGTAGTCCTGGCTCAAGCCTAATTACTGCTAGGCCCAGACAATCAATTCCGTTTTTAATCCATTCAATCTGAGATTAGATGTTTCTTTAGGCATTGTTAGGCCAGGCTGATTAATTCAGTGTTAATCCAATCAATCAGTGGTCAGGTCTTAGGCCTAAGTACTGTAGGGCCTTGCCAATCAATTCACTTGTTATTCTAATGAATCTGTGATCTATGGTTCCATTGAGGCATCTCTGGGCATGGAGTGTTAATTTAGTTTTTAATCCAATCAAGTTTTGTTTGGATGCCTGCCTCTGGGTAGCACAGATTCCTTTCTATGAATGGGACTATGATGTCCCTTCAGGCAGATGCTGCTTGCAGTAGAGAGCCTGTGGTTTGGGGGAGGAGTCAGCACTAGGATCCGGGTGGCTGCTCCCTCACTTCTCTCCTCAAAGCCACTACCCCAAACTCTCCTTAAGCATCTCCAGTCCACTCTGCCCTCCCCTCTACTGGACACCAGCGTAAGTGGGTCCCATGTGCCTGGACACTTTAGTAGTTCTCTGCCTCTAGCCATCTCAGACTAGCAAACCCCACAGCTTTTTACTTTTTGGAGTTGGATGCTGTTTGACGCTCAGCTGTGTGGCTGTAGGCTGGGAAACCCAGCTGAGGGTTTTGAACCCAATCATCTCACGTTGGAACCTCCAGCTCCCGGCCCTTCAGCTGCCACCCATGGGGGCCCAGTCAGCCCTCTCAAGTCTCCGCACTTCCTACCGGTCACATTGTGACAAAGCGGCCTCTTCTGTGGCTATAATGCTTCTCTTCAGCTGGTGTTCTGTTGGCTATTCTGGATGATTCATTCCTAATTAAGTTTTCATTCCATATCAGTCCTGGAAGGAGATTGATGTAGCTCCATCGACTCCTCAGCCATCTTGGTTCTACCTGCATCAGCATTTTTTTTTTTTTTTTTTTTTTACAGTTTTTAAAATTTTTTATTATTCTTTTTGGAATTTTGAATAAAAATTGCATTGGCACCACCACCACCAAGAACAACAACAAAATAAGGAAATTTTTGTTTTTTCCTCTAAATTATTTCTTTGTATCCAGTTACGTACCCCAAACTCTTGCCAATTTAAATCCACCCAGGTATGCAATGAAATTGTCTTTGGTTGGATCTTATCTCATATAATAACTTCCTGGCTTTCAGGTAGAATATAAAGTCTGTATTTGCTAACTGCACATTATCCAAGGGTCCAGGAGACAGTTGAATGTGGGTTTGTTCTCTCAGAAGCCAACGTAAGTCAACTGTGGACACTGAATTTTCTGGAAATTTTTGATCCCTATTTTTTAATTCAACATGTGTGAGTACAGCTTGAAACTATGTTGAATAATTGAAGTTAAGCTACAAAACCATGGAAAGCAGGGAGATGGGAAGTGAAGTTGATTTGAGAATCCCCAGGTGTAACCTGAAGGTGCATCAGCATTTTTGATCACTGAACTAAAACATAGAATTTAAAGAAGTGAAATGCCATGAATAAGACTGTGTCCTTGGTTCTAAACTCAGGAAATGTGACTCATTCTGCTTCTACAAAACTGTATTCTGCTTCCACAAAAAAACTATTAAATGGATGAGGTAATCATCAGTTCTCTGATTTTGATTACAATGTACCTATATGGTTGTATCAATTTTTATTTGCCCATTTCACAGAGGTATTGAAAAAGAGAATTCCCCACCATGTCAATTTCTTCTTCCCTCTATGCTTCCTTTCCTGTGTAGTTCCCACTGGGTTGACCGATGCTCTTTTATTAGCATAGTGCAATCATACTAATAACTTCCATCCAAATTTGTTTCCTCAAAGTTCTAGTATAGCTTATATATTATTGCACATAGCTAAAAGCCCAATACAATTCATCTATGCAGGATACATCACAATGGCCTTATGCTTCACTTCTGTAAGAACTGTTTTCTGTTCTTCAGATATCATTCTCTATAGGATTTATTCCTTCATAGTTTTCATTGAGTTTGGGACTTTGTGAAGGCCTTTAAATGAATTATTTTCTGAAGATAAGATACATGAATATTTTTTAATTCTTCAGTGGCATCCCCAATTGGTGGGGTAGTCTGGAGGCTTTGCCCTGTGTTGTGGACAGCAAACAAGTCTGAAGACTGTGCCTTACAGAAGAAGGTGACACTAAGTTGCTAGCACCCTGGTTCCATCCTCTCCCAGGGTTCGTCTTGAACACCCTGCCACCACCTTTCCAGCTAAGGGTTCTTGATATATTTGGGGGCCACGGGGATGGATAGGAAGTGATATAAGAGATATGAGGTGGTGGGGCTGCACTGGGTCTCTGGTGGGTCAGTGTGTGCCTGTCAGTGTTTAGCTGTATGTGTTTGGATCAGTTTGTGCTCTTTTCTGACTTTAGACCTCCCTACCCATCTGTGTGATTGGTCTGCATTATAAAGACCCGTGTCTCTGGGTATGACTGTGTTTCTTTGAGTGTGTCCATAAAAGCATAAACATGTATGTGTGTGTCTGTGTGCATGGGTGTGTGTGTCTGTGTGTGCATGGGTGTGTACACATGCACCTGCAAACCTCTGAATATTTCTGGGTTTGAATATGTTGTTGGGTGTATATGTGGATGTGTGTGTTTGTGTGTGTTACCAGTCTAGATACATATCTGAGTGTGTGAATGTGTGTGCAACTCAGGGGTGTTTGTTCGAGTCTGGCTATGAAGAAAGACCCTAACAGGCAGCACCATTGCTCAGGACCCTGAGGCTGAATTGACTGGGCAGAGCCCCCTTTACAGCAAGGTGGTCTGTTTTCCATTGGAGGCCCCTAGAAGTCAGATGAGGAGAACATACACCATGCTGGAGAAAATAAGGAGCAGACCTGTGGAGTCCCATCAGCAGTGGTTGCCTGGACCACCCAGCTAAACAGGAGGCTGTGCTGAGGCTGGGGTTTTGCCGGGCGCCAGACCACCCACTCTACTGCCCTGAAACAAGCCAGTTCCCATGTGTTCCAGGCAAGCCCACAGGCTGGCAAGCAAGCACAGCTGAAGTAACACACAGCCCCTCTGTCTGACCAGGTCTGGGAGCCTTTTCTGAATATGTGGGTGCTATAGTGTTGAATTGAGGTGCCTGCCAGCCATCTCTGAAGGAGAGAGGAATAAGTACCACTCCTTCCCACAGGTGTTTGCTCTGAAGTCAGGCACCTCTGCCATGAAGCAGCCTGTGTGCCATTTGTCCAGGTGGGGAACTGGGGACCCGTGAGCATCCCGGGAGTCAGAGAGCAGCTATGCATCCTGAGCACTGTCAGCTGGAAGCAGGGACCTGGGCCAAAGTCCAGCAGGACAATGTTCTTCCCAGAGGGGTGCAGTCAGGGAAAGAGACCCTCACACTGAAGAGAGAGGCCATTTGGCAGAGTCCCTAACTAACCTGCAGTGGCCGGTTCATGCACATTTGTCCCAGGAGTGTGCTGGCTTTAACCTGAAAGTCTGTGTCCCAGGAATGGCCACAGCCCTAGACACCCAGGACTGTAGGCCACCCAAACATCACCCAGGTGGCAATCTGGACCTCCTGAGACACTGCTGCCTCTTGCCCAGACAGTGACAACAGGCCCTCCACTGCCCTGTGTGTGGGCCAGAGACCAACAGTAGAGGAGCTGGGGGTTTATCTCTCCAGCCTCTGACTGGCCAAGGCTGGGTTTTCTGCTGCCTCTGGCCTTGTCTGAACTCTTGTCAAGAGCTCAGGTGGGGTTTCCAGCAGTGATTCATGATGTTAACAGATTTTGGTCACCTCCCTCTTGCTCTCCAGACCCACCTCCTCAAGGCCCTGGAACAAGCTGACAGCTGGGAGCTGAGTGTGTCCTGACCAGACCAAGACAGCTTTGCTCAGAGCCACTGGGAGCAGCGTGGGGGCAAGGAAAGGAGGTGCCCCATGGAGATGGTCTTTGCAATGCCAAGGGGCCAACCATCAGTCCTGCTGGCCTGACCAGCACTGCTGGGGCAACCAAGAGCCAGTTTCGTGGACACTGAGCCGCGGCTGTGGAGGTCTTAATCCTGCCTACCCCTCCCTCTGAGGCTGCCCTCCCCACTGCCTAAGGGGCGGTTTGGCATTTCCAGGGCTCTGTATTAGGTTGCTGGTGGGCCTGCAATGTCGGGGAACCTTCTGCACCGGGAAACAGGGCAACTAGGACCTGGTGGGGTGGGGGTGGGGTGGTGGCAGGGTTGACCATGTGCCAGGGGAGTTCCTCTCCCAACCTCAACCCTCTTTCTGCCCCTGGCAAAGGAGGGGGCATGGGGAGGTTTTCACATTAAGCAGGCACAAGGATAGCAGGATTGTCACTTCCTTAGAGGAAGAAAGCTTCCTACACCCTCCCTGCACCAGATGAGGGGTGGAGACAGGGGAAGGCAGGCACTTGCCCCATTGCATTCAGAATGGCAACAGGGGGAGCTGGACCAAAGAGGCCTGTCAGTCTAGCCTGGGGGAAAGAAGGGATTTGTCAGGATGTGGCCCAGCCAAGCATGCAGTAGTTGAGGAAGTGAATTGGTCATTCTGAGAGAGCACAGGGCCCATCCCACATCTGGAGCTGGTATAGTCCCAGGGACACAAACAAATGGTTCTTCACACTTGCTCACTCCCTGCTTGGGACCTGCTCTGGGACAGTGATCTGGCCTGTCTATTCCACAGGCCTCATGACCTTCCCAATGACGTGGCTCATCATCTGAAGGATGGAGTCTTTATCTCTCTTTCCCTTGCCCACCTGGGGAAGAATCCTGCACCGGTGACCCCGTGCATTCTGCCCCCAAGGAGGAGGCAACCTGTAGCCCCGGCATGCTCATGGCCAGGGCCCTGCTGGCTCCACATGCAGACTCCAAGAGGAAGCCTAAAGCCAGACAAGCAGCGTGGATCAAGCTTAGCTACCTGAATGACCAACAGCTGAGCATCCCTCTGAAGTTCCCAAAGGACAGAATTGAAAGGGGGACAGCAATCTGGACACTGACTTTATTTAGGTCTTGCAGAGAATGGCTGGAGAACGGCTTTGAGACAGGAATCCGCCATTCTCCCAGATCCTGCAACATAGGAACACAGACCCCTTACATTCTCACAGGCCTCCACCTCTCCACTTTGGTTTATGTGGTGGCAGGCAGTCAGACCCCTTTTTCTTTGATAACATGGGAACCCATGAACATTCGTTAGGGCTCATTTTCTACTTCTGGTGAGAGGAGTGCAGAGAGGTCCTGGCGCCATGGAAACCAAGGTGTTGACTCTGAAACTGGAGACCATGGTGTTCCTTGCTACCTGTCACCTACCAGACCCAGTTAGCAGAGACAGGGATTGAATCTTTATGGGAGCTTTATTCAGATGGCTGGCTATCTGAGAAGACAGCAGGTTTGTACCCTATCAGGCTGTCTCACGTTCCATTATAAACGGCCCCATTTTAAAAGGAGAAGAAAGGTGTAGGTAAGGGATTTGGAAGTCAGGGGGGAAAGTTAATGTGATAAAATTAGCAACATATTCTCATTTCTGTCCTGGAAGGTGGTCATCTTACCCTGGAGAATAATGGTTCAGATACCATCTTCCTTGTTTTCAGTCCTCATTGATTACTAAGCTTCTTAGCTGAAATCTAGGTGGGTCTTTCCTACAGTTTCTGAAACAATACCTTTTAACAAACCTTGATATTCAGGTTCTTAACTATGAATATGAAACTCAAATTTTCACAGATTTGAGTCCCATATCCATCTGAGTTACTCCAAGTCTGCCTGCAGCCACAGCCCCACCTTCTCCTTCATTCTGGGACTTTATTAGGG
>PVIW01010590.1:0-43221 GCA_004026585.1 Noctilio leporinus
GAAAGAAACAAAGGGAGAAAGTCACAAGAGAAAGAGAAATCAATATTAATAAAGAAAAGGTTTAGGTGTCTGTTCACCCCTTATGGTCTCTGTTTGGTCCAGGTGGAGCCAGGATCAGTGGCTTTTATCAGGGAGAAAAGAAAGAAAGAAAGAAAGAAAGAAAGAAATAGAGAAAGAGAGAAAGAGAGAAAGAGAGAAAGAGAAAGAGAGAGAGAGAGAGAGAGAGAGAGAGAGAGAGAGAAAAGAAAGAAAGAAAAAAAGAAAGAGAAAGGAAGGAAGGAAGAAAGAAAAAAAGAAAGAGAAAGGAAGGAAGGAAGGAAGGAAGGAAGGAAGGAAAAAGTGGGGGAAAGTCACAAGACAAAGAGAAATCAATATTAATAAAGAAAGATTTTAGGTGTCTTATCCCCTTTATGATTTCTGATTGGCCCAGGTGGAGCCAGAACCTGTGGGCTTTACCAGGAAGAAAAGGAAAAGAAAAATATTAAAAGATAAAAAAGAGGAAGGGAGAAAAGAATAAAGGTTTTAGGTGGCTGGGGAAGGGAGGAATACTTAGTTTGAGGACTGGGAATGCGTTATAGCCACAGAGTTAGTAGACTTTAATTCGAGAGTAGGGGGAGGGTCTTGGGTATTTAGGTGGATTGAGGTATGGGGGGGGGATTAAGAGTGTGTGAGAAGTAACTTTTGCAAAGGATATGTTGGGGATTAATAGTTCATATTGCTCTTGGTATAACTCAGGTGCTTGAGATTAGCAGCAATCCCTTTCCTGAGGCTGCCTCTTTTTCTTGGTCTGGACTTTACAGTCTACAGTCTATATTCTAGCTGGTCTTGGCATGTGGCAGGGCCTCTGATTGTCACATTCAGGGCTGATTCTGAGTGTCCGCCCCCAGGTAGGCTGGGCCTTCCGCAGCCTGGCTGGGTGTTAGGGCTGCTGGTATTCTGGAGCCCACAGGGAGCCCCCTCCCACTCCTGGTGGAGGTTCCTGCCCAGGAGGAGCACCCAGCACCCCTGCAGGGCAGCCTGCAACTTTGCTGGTCCCTGTGACAACTGGCACCGCCCCTGCAGTTCTGGGAGGAGGCCGCCCCTGTCTGTCAACACTGTCCAGGGTCCACCTGCACCGTCCCGCCCTTCCGGGGCAGGCACCACTCCTCCAAGCCAACCAGCTCTCCTGAGGAGTCCTTGACGTGGCCTCTGTGATGAGCCCCTCCCAGGCGTGGGGGGTGCAGCCTTTGTCTCCGGCAATGGCGGGTCAGTTGCCCCCACTACTAGTTCCTGGCTCGCCAGCTCGCCGTTTGGAGTTTCCATGGAGCCTGGGGGCCTGTGCAGTTGCGCTGGGCTGGGCCTCCCCCCTTGCAGAGGCCTCCAGCTGCTGTTTCCCCGGTGGCCCAGCAGCACTCTTTTCGGCCCTCTCGCCACCCTGGCTGGTGCACTTCCCTGCTCCCCAGCTCTGGCTTCCTGCTGGACTCTTCTCCTCTGCCTCTAGCCCTGCGAGGAGCCTCCTCTCCCTGTTGCCGGAGTGAGTCTTTCACACAGTCCCTCCCCTGCAAGAGTTCAATTCCGTGTTCCCTATGGCATTTGCCCTCGCCACCTGCACTTCACTGTTGAGACTTCCAGTCGCCCGCACTTCACTGTTGAGACTTCCAGTCGCCAGGGAGCCCGGAACTGGTCTCAGTCAAACACGCCCCTCTGGGCAGAGCCGCCCCTGCCCAGGGCTGACCTGGGCCGGCGCCTGCCCAGAGCCGACCTCAGCCTGCCGGCTGGTCGGTCGGGAATGCCTCACCTACTGTCCTGCTGGCCTCCTCTGCCTCTGGGCTGTGCTCCCCTGTGTCCAGATGCTGCCCGCTCTAATTCCTAGGGTTCTGAAGACATCTCATGCTCCCTATCTTGTCCTCTAGCTGCTTTGGTACTTGAGAACACCATCAGCACTGCTCTCTACTCTGTCGCCATCTTCTCTCTCTAAAGCAGTATTCTTGATACTTCAGTATGGACTATATGCACATGGAAAGGAGACAATGCACTTTATAAGTACTGTATTTTAAAGTGGAAAATGTGATGTCTTAAATAAAACTACTTAAAATTGGCACCATAAAATTTTTTTTTGGAAAAGAGTAAAAATAATGAACTGAGAACAGAGGGGAAAGAAAATTGAGGTGAAAAGAAAATTGTATGGCTTAGTTCTTAGAGCTACTGTAAGAGCTAAAATAATGTACCTCAAAGGGAGAATGATATTGCAGGAAAGATTCAGAGAGAAAAAAAGTGCTAGGTCAAGATGGTAAAAGAAAGTGGGCATGAATTTCCCAATAAGTACAATGGTTAGATTTCAGGGGAAGTATCTAGTGGAAGCCATATAGAGCAAATATGGTTAACTTTTTTTTGCCTTTTGGTGACAGTGGTGGGGAGGGGGATTGGAGCAGCAGTAGAAGTACCCTTTGGGTAAATCTGGGCCTTTAATGGTAAGGAGTCCAGACTAAGAAAGGTAGGTGAACTGCAAAATGTATTAAGTACAGTAAAAAGTGGTAAGAAGAGGACCTGTCAGGTAAACCTAGATACCAGAAGGATTACATAGCATGGTGGGAATGTAATGATATTTTAGAGCTGTACTTAGCAAAGAAATATGCCTCCTAGTGAACAAAGAGCATGTACAATTGATAAAGAAAGAAAAAAACAAGAATGGACAACCCAAGGAGATATAAAATGCATCAGTGAAAGGTATTTGGGGAAACCTATTTTGAGGAAAGAGACTTCCTTCCTATTGGTTAAATAGTTGTCAGAATCTTTCCCACCACCCATAAGCATTTAAATGTCTGTGGGTATGGTCTAGGCCTAAGTGTAAGCAAGTAATCCAATGTGGGGAAGATATATGGAGACCAGGGTTCTTGTTAAGGGTCTCTGTAGAGAACTACCTGCTGTGGGCAGAAGTCATACCCTTTTTGAATCAACCCTTCCAGAATAAGTCTGGTATTCAGTGGCGCAGTTAAAACTTTGTTGGTGAGAGTGACATCAGCAAAATTTCAGGGTAGATACTTCCAAACTCCCATCTCCCCTCAGAAACATTGGAAAATATCAGAAACCATCAGATCAACTTTGTCAGAACTCTGGAAAATGGTCAAAGACTTACAGAATTCAAGTAAATGTGGAATCAAGAAGAAAAGCAACTTCCACATAACAGAAAAGTTTTGTTACATCCCCTCCCTGCAGCTCAGCAATGGTCTTGAACACAGTAACATCCATTCCTTATGTAAGAGCCTTGTCCTGGTTCTAGAAGGAGCAGAACAGACCTTATCTGAGAAGTATTGTGTTTATCTGTTCTAAATTGTCTCCAGCTCTCTGGAGGACTGGTGCAAGGTACTTGTCCCTGTTTCACCTAACTCAGAAATCACATATGGCAGAAAAGTGGTGACTTTACCCAAAAAACATTGTAAGGTAAATTTATAAGGAATAACACCTACTGTGTATATTACACAAAATAATACATGTAAAGTGCTTAGCGCAATATCAAGAACATAGTCAATAACCTGTAAATATCCATTCCCTCTTTGTTCTATCACATTAAATTCTACTCTGTTTTACAGAAAGGAATTCCTGTTTAAAATTTTTTTCATTTTTATTTTTATTGCATTTATTGGAGTAACATTGGTTAATAAAACTACATAGATTTCAGGTATATAATTCTATAATACATCATCTGTATATTGTACTATATGTGTGTCACCCCAAGTCCAGTCTCCTTCCATCACCATTTATATCCCCTTTACCCTCTACTACATTCTCTCATCCCCTTTTCCTCTGGTAATCACCAAATTGTTGTCTTGTGTATATGAGTTTTTTTGTTTGTTTTTGCTTAATCTCACACTTTTCACCCAGCCATATAACCACCATCCTCTCTGACAGCTGTTAGTCTGGTATTTCTATCTATGAATCTGTTTCTGAGGCTACCATGAAAATCAATCATCATCTCTACTACTTTTCACTCAAATAGCCATTTAAATGTCCCCTATGTTAAGTTATACAGGCCCCTATTAATTTGGTTCAATTTAAAGGCTGAGAGACAAGAAGCTTTTGTCAGTAGAAAATAAAACAAATTAAAAGTTAAAAGTGCTGAGTTTAGCCCTAGCTTTCCACTAATTAGCACACTATTTTTCTGGGTCTGTTTGCATATAATGAATGAAGAACTTGGGCCCAAGTATCATTCCAATTTTAAACTTACATGAACTAATGACTAAGGGTGGCAATGAAAGACAAGTCACAACCTTAACTATCAAGAAAAAAGGTCATGGGCCTGTGAATATTTAAGGCACTTCAAATTAACTAGTTTCTTTAATGTCAGAATGATATAAACCTAACACCTAACATGGAGATTACATATACTTCCTTATTGGCTTTTTCTAAGGTTTATTCTCTCTGAAAGTAAGCCTCGGTAATTTATATGCATAGAATAAACAGAGTGTGCAAATAACATGGGTATATAATTGTCTCTATGTGAATGAAATAACTTAGACTCATGATGATGAGTTCTTTTGGTACAGAATGGTTTTCTTTTCATATTTACTTATTTTTAGAGAGAGGGGATGGAAGGGAAAAAGAGAGGGGGAGAAACATCAATGTGTGGTTGCCTTTCACAACCTCAACTGGAGACCTGGCTGGCAACCCAAGCATGTGCCCTGACTGAGAATCTAACTGGTAACCCTTTAGTTCACAGCCCAGAGCTCAATCCACTCAGCCACACCAGCCAGGACTGGAATGATTTTGAGGTAGTTATAAAAGGGGACATAAAAATGAAATTATGCTATTTGATCTAAAATATCAATGTAATCTATCTCTAGGGCTGAGGACATTTTCTCTTACTATCAAACCTATGTAGTTAAGAATTGACCTTGTACTTTGAAAGATGAAACATAACAGGATTTACAAAACTTTACAAATATGCATGCACATGTGCACACCCACACACATTCCTCTTTGTGTAAAGGATATGGGGTCTATCTCTCAAAATATACCAGTTTGATGTGACTCCAAGAAGACTTGAATGATCTTCACCCTGTAAGTCAAGCAATCTGTCAATACTATCAAGGGTACAGCTTCTAGGAGGCCAAAACTTAGTGAAGGCTACTAAAGCGCAAATTTAAATTATCAAGATTAAGGGCAAAACTGTTGTGCAAAAAGTGGTAACTCTTGTCTCCATCTTCCTAAAACAGGA
The DNA here is from genome assembly GCA_004026585.1 of Noctilio leporinus. Lineage (NCBI taxonomy): Eukaryota > Metazoa > Chordata > Mammalia > Chiroptera > Noctilionidae > Noctilio > Noctilio leporinus. Next base: position 5,195 of record PVIW01010590.1, read on the forward strand.
AAAATGCAAAAACTTCTTCAGGCTACTAAACAGAAGACTAAATGCCTCCAGAGGAGTTCGCTCTTCTCCTTGTACCACATATCATAATGTAATACCTTCTCTCAACAGGAAATATGTAATCTGGAAATCCATGGTCATACACAATCACTGACCTTAAGAAGGTCACAATCCTGCCAAAATTCCACCAATGCACAGACAAGCATGGACTATAGTGGCTGGAAAGTGTCTTTAGAAATTATCCAGTCATTTTCACATTCTTTCATAGAGCTTTCAGGATTCTACAGAAGGGCCTCAAACCAACATTAAGAAGGCAGGGGGTAGGGGGCAAGGGGAAGGGGAAGGAAGAGGTAAAGAAGGGGAGCAGTTTAGTCAAGAAACTAGTATGGAAGAACCATGAACATGGACAACAAGTGGGATTGACCTTGGGAGGGGGAGTGGGTGGGTGGTGAAGGGGACAGAAGGGAGTAAAAAGGGGATGGGTATAATACAACGACAATAAAATTAAATTAAAAAAAGAAGAGGGGTTCAGGGCTTTTATTGTACACAAAAGGCTCTAGGTCCATGACCTTATTTTCTTTATGAAATTCCCTTTTTGGGGAGTCTATTTTTATACATTGGATTTTTACAGATTTTGTTAGTAAAGATTCCATGACCAAAACAAAAATTGAAAACCACAGCTCTGATGCAAATGTTTATCTCAAATATGAAGAAACAGAAGTCCAGAAAGGTCCAGCATTTTATCTGAGGTTTTGCTGCAAACATTTAGCCAAGTCATGAAGTATAGAAGATAATACATTTGCCTTGCTGCATCTCTGATGTTGCCAAGTGCCAGATAAGTGCTGCAGACAAATCATGTGGGTGGGCATAATCAAAGGAGTTGTGGGAGACTTGTTAGAAAGAGATTGCTTCCTAGGGGTGACTGAACTTAAACTGGGTTATGGCTTGTAGGGAGGATTTCAAGAGTTGGAAAGAAAGGGTTTGTGGGAGAGGTAGGGGCTGAGTAAAGGTACAGGAGACACTGATTTATCCAGAATGCACTTCCAGCCTTTTCTTTTGTGATAATAGTGTTACCCATGTCTTCTGCATAAAACATTTTTTATTCCTATTCTGACAAGACCTGTTACTAGTGACCGCTTTAGAATGGTATCAGTACTGGAGTATGAAATCAGTTTTAGTATGAGCCCTAATAAGCCATAGTTTTGACAATTGACATAATCAGCTGACTATTTTTATCTCTAATAACAAGCTTGGGAATAAAATACCAAATCTTATATGCAATAATCTTCAGAGCTTTTGATTATGTATGGCTAGACTTTTCTCATAATATCTGGTTGTCCATTTTCTACACATAATTATATTGAACTGTCATGACCACAAAACCCATTCTTCCTGAATGACATTGTATCTCTATTACTATTTACAAGATACAAACATGCAAGGGATTAATGCCACCTTTAATATAAATAGCATCAGGGATGATTATAATAAATTATTCTTGGTTAATAGGAAAAACATTGGGAGTTGACATTATTGCTCATTTAACTATTAGTATTAAGTTGCTTGACTTTTTATATCACCCCTATAGCATAAGTATAACATGAGCATTCATCACAGCAGCTCTCACTATAAAAGGCAAGTAATACAGGGGAGATGATTTATTAAAAGTCATGCCACAAATTATTGTCAGGATTACAACTTTGGTCTCTTAATTCTCAAAACATGTCTTTTTCCACAAATCATCCAAATTTTAAATACTTTCTCAATCATAATAAACCTGCTTGAAACTTCCCTCCATCTTTTCTCTTGCTCCTCATGGAGCACCCAATGTGTAATTGTAGGTATATTGGTCAGAGTTCCCCAAAGAAACAAAACAGGATAGCATAACAGGAGATATACAAGTATATCTACAAATATTCATTGATAGATAAATGGGTAGATAGGTAGGTAGGTAGATATAGATATCCTGATCCATCGATGTGGAACAAGTAAGGAGTAATGATTCCCCAAGTTCTATCTCCCTTGAAAATGTGACAAGATGTTCCCTTATCCCTATTAAGTATATATGAGAAGGAGGGAGAGATAGAGATTGTAAAGAACTGGCTCACATGATTATGGAGGCTTACAAGTTCCAAGATCTACAGAGTGAGTCAACAAGCTGGAAACCCAGGAAAGTCAATGGTATAGTTCCAGTCCAAGTCAAAATGCCAGAAAATGAGGATATCCAATGACATAAGTTCTAGCCCAAAAGCTGGGCATGCTTGAAACATAAGAGACAATATTTCAGTTCAAGCCTAAAAGCAGAACAAAACTAAAAGCAGGATGTTTGGCTCATGGGGCAGAAGGAGTTTCTTCTTACTCGGGGGTGGGGTCAGACTTTTTGTTCTTTTCAGGCCTTCAAATGATTGGATGAGAGCCATTCACATTAAGGAAGACAATGTGCTTTACACAGTCTACCAAATTAAATGTTAATATCATACAAAAATACCCTTACAAATATACTCAGGATAATGTTTGATCAAATATCTGGGCACCTATGGCCCAGTCTTGACACATAAAGTTATTCATAACAGCAGGAATAAGGGAAAATCTTATCTTTTTGTAAGGGGAAATATTCCTCTCTTTTCTCTTGGAGATGGACCTCTTGGAGATCACCAAGAAAGTAGGGTTCATTATTAAGATGATCTAGACTGAATGAAGCTCACAAGACCAGAATTCCTATAAAGATGTTTCTAGGGATTGAGGATACAGTGATCCTAACTATATAAATAGGGGAAGAATATAAAATTACTAGTTGGAACTGCCCACAGTCCCTTTTCAAATTTTCTTTTATTTATACTGGTCCCACCTAGCATTGTACCCACTTGAGGCTTAAGCAGCATTTGAATCATCAAGGGTATGAGGATGTCAGATAAAGAAACCCTGAGCTATGGGGAAAAAACATGAAACAGATTCCGGCAAGATGGTGGAGGAATAAGTGGAGCTACACCAACCTCCTCCCAGGTCACATCTGGAATTACTTTTTTGGAGAAAAAACTCAGCTGGAATTACCAACGGAATACCAGCTGGAAAGAAGTCTTACAATCACAGACAAAACAGAAGAGGATGCTTCATCACAACCTGACTGGTAGGAATTGTGGAAACGCAAGAGGGATGGTGGGGCCCCACCAGAGGCAGCATTCAAAGAGATGGAGCTGGGGGTCCACCTGAGAAGAGTGGGTTCTGGTTCCCCAACTGGGAATCCCAGCCCCCAGCAACACCACGAAGAGTAGAGCAGCATACATCTGAGAAGGGCAGAAAGCCATGAAGTTTACTAGCCTAAGAGAGAGCTGGAGACAGAGAACTACTAGGGTGACCACAAGGAAAATGCATTGCCACCCACCTACCCTAGGCTCCAGCAGAGGGAGGGCAGAGAGGACTGGAGATGCGTGGAGACATTTTGCTGCAATGGCTTGGAGGAGAGAAGTGAGGAAGTGGCTGTGGGGATCCAGGTGCTGACTCATCACCCACACCTCAGGTGGAAAGCATTGTGTCAAGTGGCTTCATTATGGGGGATACTCATAGCCCTGCCCACTCAAAGCAATCTGCCCTGCCCAGAAGTGCTGGAGCCTGGCACCTGATCACAATTCTTTGATTTACATCTAAATAAGCCTCTCCTCCCCTGATGTGTCTGACCATAGATACAATAGTTGTCACCTGAAGAGATATCTCTTGCCCAGTAGAGTGTGGGCCTGGCGGCTGATTACAAATTCTCTGACTTAAAACTGGGTCAGTCAGTCAGCCCCACACAGCAATCAGTGGGCCTGGTGGCTGATTATGCATTGATTAGTTCACAGCTGAGTTGGTTTGTGCTGCCCAATGGCACCTGGGCCTGGCGGCTGACCACAAACACATTGGATTACAATGGAATCTTTCAGTCTAGCCCAGTGGCCCCTTAGACTGGCAGCTGATCACAGATAACTTGGATTAAAATAGAGTTTTTCAGTTGAGCCCAGCACCACTTGACCCTGATGGCTAATCACAGATTCACAGGATTATAATAGAAACTTACTGTCTAGTCCAGTGGCTCTTGAGCCTGGTGGCTGTACACAGATTCATTGGATTACAATTGGAACTTGCAGCCTACCCCAGTGGCACCTGAACCTGGTGGCTGGTCACAGAGTCATTGATTACATCTGAATCTGTCAGACCAAGCTGCAACGGAGCTGGCAGCTGATCCATTAAATTACAATTAAACCTCTCTGTCTAGCCCAGCAGGGCCTGCGTCTGATAGTTGATTCATTTATTTACAACTGAATTGGTCTATCACCCCAAGCTGCATCTGAGCATGGTGGTAGATCACAGACTGATAGGATTACAACTAAATCAATCCTTCAAGGCAAGCAGTTCCATAGCCTGGCAGCTGATCACAATCTGATTGGATTGCAACCAAACCTAAAACTAGGCAGAAAAAGAAACAGTCCATCTCCAAAAGGAAAGGAGGGATCCCCAGAAAGATCACTAAATGAAACAGTGGCAAGCAAACTATCAGATATGGAATTCAAAATAATGATGACAGAGAAGCTCAATGAGCTCAGCCAGCTCAAAGAGAACTACAAACAACTCTGGGAGAACTACAAAGAACTCCAAGGAAGCTACAAGGAACTTACTGAGAACTATACCAGCATTAAAAAGAACATAGACACTATCAGTAAGAGCCAGGAGGAAATGAAGAACAAAAATTTCTGAATTGAGAATAAAATAGAAGGAATCAACAGCAAGCTAGAGGAAGTGGAGGACTGGATCAGTGAGCTGGAGGACAACATAGGAAAATATTCTAAGACAGTGCAACAGGATGAAAAAAGGCTGAACAAGAATGAAGAGGTTTTAAGAGAGCTTCAAGGCAACGTGAAATACAATAATATCCATATCATACAGATACCAGAAGGAGAAGAGAAACAAGGAATAGAAAACCTGTTCAAAAAGTAATGATAGACCCTGGTTGGTAGCACAGTGGTTAAGGCGCCGGCCTGCAAACCCAAAGGTCGCAGGTCTGATTCCCCAGCCAGGGCACATAACCAGGTTGCAAACCAGGTCTCCAGCCAGGTCTGTGGCTGGAGGCAGGTGAAACGCAACCATACATTGATGTCTCTCTCCTTCTCTGCCTCTCTCCCTTCCCCTCTTTCTAAAAATAATGAAATAAAATCTTTAAAAAAAAAAAAAAGTAATGATAGAAAATTTCCCTAACATGATGAGTGAAAATGTTACTTAAGTTCAGGAAGCACAGAGGGTCCCAATGAAAATGAATTTAAACAGACCCACTTCAAGACACATTATAATTAAAATGGCAAATTTCAAAGACAAAGAGAGAATCCAAAAAGCATCAAGAGAGAAACAGCAAATAACATATAAGGGGACTTCAATAAGGTTATCAAATGACTATTCAACAGAAACAATACAAGTCAGAAGGGAATGGCAAAAAATATTCCAAGTGATGGGAAAGAGAGGCCTGCAAACAGGAATACTCGACCCAGCAAGGCTCTCATTCAAAATGGAAGGAGAAATAAGGTGTTTCTCAGACAAAAGAAGACTAAAAGAATATATCTCTACCAAACCAGCATTGCAAGAGATGCTAAAAGGTCTGCTTTTTAAAAATGAAGAAACAAAGAGAGACATAGAGGAACACAGGTTCAAAGGGGGAAAATGGCAATAAATGAGTATCAATCAATAATAACCTTAAATGTAAACAGATTAAATGCACCAATCAAATCACATAGGGTAGGTGAATGGATAAGCAAATGTGACCCACATATATGCTGTCTTCAAGAGACCCACCTCAGAACAAAAGATCAACACATATTGAAAGTGAAGGGATGGAAAAATGTATATCAAGGAAATGGACATGAAAAAAAGTCTGGAGTAGCAATATTTATTTCAGACTGAATAGATTTTAAGATGAAGTCCATAAAGAGATAAAGAAGGACATTTCATAATATGTAAGGGAACAATGCATCAAGAAAAAATAACTCTGGTAAACATATATGCACCCAAAATAGGAGCTCCTAAATATATAAGGAAAATCTTGAAAGACATCAAGAAGGATATAGACAGCAACACACTAATAGTAGGGGATTTAAAAAACCCATTATCAACAATGGAAAGTTCTTCCAAACAACAAATTACCAAGGATATTGTGGCATTGAACAACACTCTAGAAGAAATGAACCTAACTGATGTATATAGATCCATTTACCCCAAAGAAGCAAAATACACATTTTTTTCAAATGCACATGGAACATTCTCTAAGATAGACCACATGGTTGGTCAAAAAACAAGCCTCCACAAATACAGGAAAACTGTAATCATATCAAGCATCTTCTCAGATCACAATGGCTTGAAACTAAAAACCAATCTCAAGGGAAAAAAACAAAAACACTCTAACTCATGGAGACTGAATGGATTGCTTTTAAGTAATGAATGGGTTAACAATGAGATCAAAGATGAAATCAAAAAGTTTCTGAAAACAAATGACAGTGAGTACACAACAGTCCAAATCCTATGGGACACAAAAAAGGCATTCCTCAGAGGGAAATTCATAGCAATACAGGCCTACCAAAACAGGTTAGAAGAAGCTTATACAAGCAACATAACCATAGAGCTGCAAGAACTAGAGAAGCAACAATAAACAAAGCCCAGAGCAAATAGAAGGAAGGAAATCATCAATCAGAGCAGAACTAAATAAGTTAGAGATTCAAACTATGATTCGAAAAATCAACAAAATTGACAAGCCTTTAAACAGACTCATCAAGAAAAAAAGAGGACCCAAATAAACAAAATCAGAAACAACAGAGGAGAAATCACGACCGATACTTCAGAAATACAAAGGATTGTAAGAAATTACTACAAACAACTATATGACAACTAATATGACAACCTGGGTGAAATGGACAAATTTCGGGAAAAGTATTATCTACCAAAACTGAATTCATAAGTAGCAGAAATCCAGAATAGGCCAATAACAACTAGTGAAATTGAAGAAGTAATCAAAAATGTCCGAAAAGCACAAAAGCCCCAGACCAGATGGATACATAGATGAATTGTGCAAAACATTTAAAGAAGAATGAACTCCTGTCCTTCTCAACCTATTCCAAAAAATCCAATAAGAAGGAAGACTCCCAAACTCTTTCTATGAGGCCAATATTATTCTAGTCCAAAACCAGGTCAAGACACAACTAAGAAAGAAACCTATAGGCCAATATTTCTGATGAACATAGATGCTAAGATTCTCAACAAAATATTGGCCACCTGAATTCAGCAATACATTAAAAAGATTATACAACGTGATCAAGTGAGATTCATCCCAGGGATACAAGGATGGTACAACATTTCCAAGTCAATAAATGTAATACACCACATCAACAAATTGAAAGACAAAAACCATATGATCATAACAATACATGCTGGAAAAGCATTTGATAAAGTATAGCAACCATTTGTGATAAAAAAAAAAAAAACACTCAACAAAAAACAGGAATAGAGGGAGCATACATCAACATCATAAAGGCCATATATGAGAAACCTGAAGCGAATATCATACTCAGTGGGCAAAACTAAAACCTGTACCCCTAAGATCAGGAACAAGACAAGCCTGTCCACTTTCTCCACTTCTGTTAAACATCATTTCAGGAATATCCAGCCATAGCTTTCAGGGAAGAAAAAGGAATCAAAGGTATCCAAATTAGAAAGGAGGAAGTCAAACTGGCATTATTTGCAGATGACATGATAGTTTACTTTCAAATCCTGATAGGATCCACCAAAAACTTACTCAACCTAATAAACAAATTTAGCAAAACAGCTGTATATAAAGTCAATATCCAGAAATCAAAAGCATTTTTGTATACCAATAATGAAAAATCAGAAGCTAGAAAACAAATCCCATTTACCATAGCAGCAAGAAAAATAAACTACTTAGAAATCAACTTAACCAAGGAGCTATAAGATCTATACTCAGAAAACTACAGAACATTGAAAAAAGAAATTAAGGAAGATATAAATAAATGGAAGCATATACCATGCTCATGGATGGGAAGAACTAACATCATTAAAATGTACAGACTACCCAAACCAATCTGTAGATGCAATGCAATCCCAATTAAAATACCAATGACAGAATACACAGAAATAGAAAAAAATACTTCAAAAATGTATATGGAGCCAAAAATGCCCATGAATAGCCCCAGCATTATTTTTTTTATATATAATTTTATTGTTGTTGTATTACACCAATCCCCTTTTTGTTCCCCTTTGTTCCCCCCCTCCCAGCATTCTTGAGAAAGACAAACAAGGTAGGAGGAATCACAATACCGGACATCAAACTATACTACAAGGCTACCGTAATCAAAACAGTCTGTTATTGGCATAAGAACAGACATAAAGACCAATGGAAAAGAATAGAGAGCCCAGAAATAAACCCAGGACTCTATGGTCAATTAATATTCAACAAAGGTGGAAGGAACATAAAATGGAGTAAAAACAGCCTCTTCAACAAATGGTGTTGGCAGAAGTGGACAGTGACATGCAAAAAGATAAAACTAGACCACCAACTTACACCATACACCAGAATAAACTAAAGATGGATAAAGGATCTAAACATAAGCAGTGCCACCTTAAAGGTCCTGGAGACAGATATAGGCAGTAAAATTTTAGACATCCTATGCTAAAATATGTTTACTGATACTTCACCAAGGGCAAAGGAAAGAAAAGAACAAATCAACAAATGGGACTATATCAAATTGAAAAGTTTCTATTCAGCTAAAGAAAACACCAGCAAAATAAGTAAATAAATAAAATGAAGAAACAGAGAAAGCCAAAGAGGAATACAGACACAAAGGGAGAAAATGGCAATAAATAAGTATCAATCAACAATAACCTTAAATGTAAATGGATTAAATGCACCAATCAAAAGATATAGGGTAGCCAAATGGATAAGACAACATGACCCACATATATGCTGTCTTCAAGAGACCCACCTCAGAACAAAAGATCGACACAGATTGAGAGTGAAGGGATAAAAAAATATATATATATCAAGCAAATGGACACGAAAAAAAAAAAGCTGGAGTAGCAATACTTACTTCAGACAAAATAGATTTAAAATGAATGCAATAAAAAGGGACAAAGATGGACATTGCATAATACTTAAAAGAACAATCCATGAAGAAGATCTAACTCCGGTAAATATATATCCACCCAATGTAGAAGCTCCAAAATATGCAGGGAAAATCTTGGAGGACTTCAAGAAGGACAGAGACCGCAACACACTAATAGTAGGGGATTTTAATACCCCACTATCCACAATGGACATATCTTCCAAACAAAAAATCCTCAGAGATGTTGTGACATTGAACAACACTCTAGAGGAAATGGACCTAACTAATGTATACAGAGTCTTTTACCCCAAAGAAGCAAAATACACATTCTTTTCAAATGCACATAGATCATTCTCCAAGATAGACCACATGGTATGTCACAAGACAAGCCTCCACAAATACAGGAAAATTGAAATCATACAAAGTATCTTCTCAGATCACAATGGCTTGAAACTAGAAACCAATCACAAGGAAAAAAACCCAAAAATTCTCTAACTCATGGAGACTGAATAACATGCTTTTAAGCAATGAAGGGGTTAACAATAAGATCAAAGATGAAATCAAAAAGTTCCTGGAAACAAATGACAATGAACACACAACAGCCCAAAACCTATGGGATGAAGCAAAGGCAGTTCTCCGGGGGAAATTCATAGCAATACAGGCCTTCCAAAACAGGTTACAAGAAGTTTATAAAAACGACCTAACCCCAAAGCTGCAAGAACTAGAGGAGCAACAACAAACAAAGCCCAGAGCAAGTAGAAGGAAGGAAATCATCAAGATCAGAGCAGAAGTAAATAACTCAGAGATTCGAACTACAATTCAAAGAATCAACAGGTACAGGAGCTAGTTTTTTGAAAAAATAAATAAAATTGACAAGCCCTTATCCAGACTCATCAAGAAAAAGAGGGGACCCAAATATACAGAATCAGAACTGACAGAGGAGAAATCACAACTGATACCTCAGAAATACAAAAGATTGTGAGAAATTACTACAAACAACTATATGACAAAACATATGACCACCTGGATGAAATGGACACATTTCTGGAAATGTATAATCTGCCAAAACTGAACCCAGAAGAAGCAGAAAGCCTGAATAGGCCAATAACATTTAGTGAAATTAAAGAAGTAATCCAAAATCACCCAAAGCACAAAAGCCCTGGACCAGATGGATACACAGGTGAATTTTACCAAACATTTAAAGAAGAACTAACTCCTATCCTCCTCACACTATACCAAAAAATCCAGGAAGAGGGAAGTCTCCCAAACTCTTTCTATGAGGCCAATATTATTCTAATCCCAAAACCAGGGCAAGATCCAACTAAGAAAGAAAGATACAGGCCAATATCTCTGATGAACATAGATGCTAAAATTCTCAACAAAATATTAGCCAATCGAATTCAGTAGTATATTACAAAGATCATACACCATGATCAAGTAGGCTTCATCTCAGGGATGCAAGGGTTGTACAACATTCGTAAGTCAATAAATGTAATACACCACATCAACAAATTGAAAAATAACAACCATATGATCATATCAATAGATGCTGGAAAAGCATTTGATAAAGTACAGCAACCATTTATGATAAAAACCTTCAGCAAAATGGGAATAGAGGGAGCATACCTCAACATCATAAAGGTTATCTATGAGAAACCTGAAGCCAACATCATACTTAATGGACAAAAGCTGAAAGCTTTCCCCCTAAGATCAGGAACGAGACAAGGCTGCCCACTTTCTCCACTTCTATTCAACATTGTCTTGGAAGTTCTAGCTATAGCCATCAGAGAAGAAAAAGGAATCAAAAGTATCCAAATTGGAAAGGAGAAAGTCAAACTGTCATTATTTGCAGATGATATGATAGTGTACATACAAAACCCGATAGGCTCCACCAAATATTTACTCAACCTAATAAGCAAATTTAGCAATATAGCTGGGTATAAAGTCAATATCCAAAAATCAAATGCATTTTTGTATACCAATAATGAAACAACAGAAATAGAAGTGAAAAAAAAATCCCATTTACCATAGCAACAAGAAAATAAAGTATCTACGAATAAACTTAACTAAGGAGGTAAGAGACCTGTGCTCGGAAAACTACAGAACAATGAAGAAAGAAATCAGGAAGATACAAATAAATGGAAGCATATACCATGTTCATGGATGGGAAGAATTAACATCATTAAACTGTCCATACTACCTAAAGCAATCTACATATTCAATGCAATCCCAATTAAAATACCAATGAGAGACTTCACAGAAATAGAAAAAATACTTCAAAAATTTATATGGAGCCAAAAATGCCCACGAATAGGCACAGCATTCTTGAGAAAGAAGAACAAGGTAGGAGGAATCACAATACCGACTTCAAGTAATACTACAAGGCTACTGTCATCAAAACTATCTGGTACTGGCATAAGAATAGACATATAGATGAATGGAACAGAATAGAGAGCCCAGAAATTAACTCAGGACTCTATGGTCAACTCATATTTGACAAAGGGGGAAGGAACATCCAATGCAGTAAAAACAGTCTCTTCAACAAATGGTGTTGGGAGAACTGGGCAGCAACATGCAAAAAGATAAAACTAGACCACCAACTTACACCATACACCAAAATAAACTCAAGATGGATAAAGGATTTAAACGTAAGCAGTGCTACCATAAAGGTCCTGGAGGAAAATATAGGCAATAAACTTTTGGATATCCTACGCAGAAATATGTTTAATGATACTTCACCAAGGGCAAAGGAAATCAAAGAATGAATCAACAAATTGGACCATATGAAATTGAAAAGTTTCTGTTCAGCTAAGGAAAATATCAGCAAAATTCAAAGGGAACCAACCATATGGGAAAACATAATTGCCAATGATACCTCAGACAAGGGTCTGATCTCCAAACTATATAAAGAACTAATGCGACTCAACACCAGGGAGACAGACAGCCCAATTAAAAAATGGGCAAAGGACCTGAACTGACAACTCACTGAGGAAGATATACAAAGGGCCCAGAGGCATATGAAAGAATGCTCAACATCACTAGTCATTAGAGATATGCAAATTCAAACCACAATAAGCTACCACCTCACACCTGTCAGAATGGCAATCATCAACAAATCAACAAACAACAAGTGTTGGCGAGGATGTGGGGCAAAGGGAACCCTCTTGCACTGTTTGTGGGAATGTAGGCTGGTGCAGCCACTGTGGAAAACCGTATGGAGTTTCCTTTAAAAACTAAAAGTGGAACTGCCTTTTGATCCTGCGATTCCACTACTTGGACTATACCCAAAGAAGCCTGAAACACCAATGCAGAAGAACCTATGTACACCTATGTTCATAGCAGCTCTATTTACAATAGCCAAGTTCTGAAAACAGCCTAAGTGCCCATCAGTGGATGATTAGATCAAAAACTTTGGTACATTTACACAATGGAATTCTATATGGCAGAAAGAAAGAAGGAACTTGTACCCTTTGCAACAACATGAATGGAACTGGAGAGTATTATGCTTAGTGAAATAAGCCAGTCAGTGAAGGACAAATATCATGTGATCTCACCCATTACAGGACAATAATGAACAAAACTAACAACAAGCAAAACAGAACCAAATATATGAATACAGTGAATAAGCCTTCAGTGGTCAGGGGGAAAGGGGTTGCGGGGAGAGGGGAGGCAGAGGAAAGGAAGGGGAGCAGCTTAGACAATAACCTAATATACAAGAACCATGGACATGGACAACAGGTGGGATTGACTTTGGGGTGAATGGGTGAGTGGGGAGGGGTACAGAGGGGAGCAAAAAGGGATGGATGTAATACAACAACAATGAAATTTTAGAAAAAGAATGCTCAACATCACTAGCCATCAGAGATGCAACTTAAAACCACAATAAGATACCACCTTACACCTGTCAGAATGGCAATCATCAACAAATCAACAAACAAGTGTTGGTGAGGATGTGGGGAATAGGGAACCCTGGTGCACTGTTCGTGGGAATGCAGGCTGGTGCAGCCACTATGGAAAACATTATGAAATTTCCTTTAAAAACTAAGAATGGAACTGCCTTTTGATCCAGCAATTCCATTACTAGGACTATACTCGAAGAATGCTAAAACACCAATTAAGAAACCTATGTTCATGTCGGTTCTAATTACAATAGCCAAGTGCTGAAAACAGCCTAAGTGCCCATCAGTGGATGACTGGATCAAAAAACTTTGTACATTTATGCAATTGAATACTACACAACAAAAAGAAAGAAGGAACGCCTACCCTTTGCAACAACATGAATGAAACTGGAAAGTATTATGCTTAGTGAAATAAGCTAGTCAGTGAAAGACAAATACCATATTATCTCACCCATTCCAGGACAATAATGAACAAAACAAACAAGCAAGCAAAGCAGAACCTGTTACATGAATACAATTAATAGAACTTCAGCTGGCAGAGGGTGGAGGGATGGGGGGAGGTCTTTGCAAAGAATGGGAGCAGTTTAGTCAAGGAACTAGCATGGAAGATCCATAGACATGGACAACAAGTGGGATTGACTTTACGGGGAGTGGGTTGGTGGGGAAGGGGACAGAAGGAAGGAAAAAGTGGATGGATGTAATAAAACAACAATAAAATTAAATTAAAAATAATTTTAATTAGATTGTATCATGACAAGTGTCATATCAGTTTACCTTCTAAAAAATACATATCAAAATTGGTAAATTTGTGTGTACCCATTTTAATATTAAAGATGGAATAAAAACAAAAATAATAATTATAAAATAAAATAAAAATAAAAATCTAAAAACAAAAATCAATGGAACAATAGCTGTACAGAAAAGTATATTATAGAACCAGAATATAAGAGCATATCAAAAAAATAGTCCTGTTCCAGGGAGTTCATGGAAACTTCATGTCAGAATAAAATAACATAAGTTAATCAGGCAAATAATCAATAGAAAACTCCTGAAGCTAGAGGGCATGGCAAGTCCAAGGTATGAGTCCGCATAGTAGAGGCTGACATAGAGATCCAGAGACAAGAAGACTTGAAAAGTAACTTTTCTCTGATTGGTATTCTCAGACTTTTTCACAAGAGCCGAGGAACCTGTTTAACAGGATCTGGCCAATCCAGGACCAGCATGGCTACAAGACATAGAATCAGGGTCTTTCTCAGAGCGATGCTCCAAGGACTCTAAGAAACCCACCAGAGCCTGAAGGTTAGAAACAGATTTCACTGGCAGGTGGGAGAATTACAAAAAGATGGCCAAGAATAAAGACAGTAAAGAATTTTAAAGTAAAAAGTCTTGATTGTAGCATCTTCCCCAATTTCAAGGATGGGTTTAATAGTAGTTAGTTGATCCTGCTCCAGTAAAACACTACTTCCAGTAAATACAATTTCTAGGTACTAGAGATATAGCAGTTGGAAAAAACATACAAAAACCACCTCTCTCATCAAGTTTGTGCTCTTGTGCATTTCTAATGTGCTGTTTTGAGGGCTTGATAACTAAGACTTTTGACCTATTCTGGTACATGAAAAACCAGTTGTCCACTGTAAATAGAAGCTCCTTTATCCCTGTCTGTAATTTAATGGTGTGAGGGAGTATCTGAGACCTAGAAAAGTACTCTTATTCTCTATCAAATATGAAAGAGGGTTGGCATAAATGGAAATCTGAGTGTGTCTTAAAACATCCAAGTCTTATAGTATAAATGCAGTATCTTTCCATGTTAATTTCTTAAACTCCTATGTACTCCAAAATGTACATCTAAGCTCTCCTCATCAAACTCACGAGCCCTGTGAAACCAAAAATCTTGGGGCCATTATTCAGAATCTACAAACATTTGCTGAGTACCTATCAAGTGCCAAGTAGACACACTCATATAATTATTCTATTCATTTCTCACAACAACCCTGTGAGAAAAGCACAGTAGCTATTCTAAACTTTCATAGACTTCTGGTTTCCCAAGAAGACATGACAATAACTTGTCTGAGAACAGTAAGTTAGTTAAATAATTAAGTTGGAATATGGAAATATTTTGATTCCATGGCCCTTGCCCCTAGTGTCCTTATGGGTAACATCTTTTTCCCTATCAATCCCCCTATGTGCATGAAAAATGGCCACAACCACAGCACACATGGTAGCCTTAATCCTTCAGGTATATTAATTCATCTTGATTATTCCGTAGCCAGTATTTCCTCTTGATTCCACATTGGTATGGGAAAACCAAGAGGGTAAAGGGAGGTAGAGGTGGTAGTGAAAGACCCATTCACTGACATGTGACTAAGAGTCTGTCCTTCTATCCTTATTCATTTTGAGATTAGAAAAATCAAAGATCGGAGTAGTTTCACAATAGAGATTAATGCAAGAACAAGAAGAAACAGAAGTCATCTCAGATATCTGTATAAATGGTAGAAGTTATGAATATTCTACTTTGCCATTGATTGGTTGGGAAAACTTTCAGTTTTGACATAGCCATAAGGAGTTAAGTAGATAGAAGAATCTATATTAATCATCTGGAGGCTTTTCTGTGTTATTTTTTCCTTGTTTGATTTTTACTTTCCTATCACATTTACTGTATGTGTTGCCACAATTGATGAAACTTAATGTACAAGGTCCGTGCATTTAATTGGCAAAATTTTATTAAAATAAACAACATACCACAAAAGTGTTATATTTTGAAATAAATTTATTCTTATATGAAAAAACATAAAAGTAATTTTTTAATTGTTCAAAAAAATCTCCATTGGAATAGATTCGATTCAAATTCAAAATCTTCAACACACTTTAATTAACTTTTCTTTATCTATGGTCATCATCATGTTTCCAATTTTAGCTTTAACAGCCTCTTTATTAGAATGAGGTTGTTTATTAACCTCTCTCTCACAAATGCTGCGCAAATAATAGTCTAAAGGATTTGCATCTGTGAAGTAGGTGGCCAGATTTCCTTTGACTAGAATTCAGGAACATTGACACTAAGAAGTTCTTGCACCTTTTTCGTGTTATGTACTGGTGCACCATCTTGTTGAAAGAGAAAATTATGTCCGTTTGCAACTTGCTTCATCCCCGATACAACTACTTCTCTCAAAACATCACAGTAAGCACCCTGGATCTTCACTGATGATCTCCTGGATTCTGTGTACAATATTTGGACTTGTGTGATCCTTGCATACCTTATACATTTTCCTTGTTGGTGTGGTGATGTCAGGATTGGCATCACACACCTTCTTCACATTGTAAACTGTACATAAAGAGATGTTCTTGAAATCCGAAAGTTCCTTAGCAGTTTGCCCTGCATGAAGTCCAGAAATGATGGTTGCTCTAACATCATATTCCTTCAACATGAAAGTTGCTCTCAGAATTTAATACTTTATATCTGAAACAATGACATTAAATCATAACCTTAGAAACATAGTTTTTTTAGTTTTTCAAAATTAATAAGAAGCATGTAAATAAGGAGATACAAAGTTATTGTCAATTGATCACACCCACCCTGTAAATCCAGAGGCTTTGTGCACCACCAGTTTTCAATTATGTGTAAGAATGGAACAGCCAGGAAAACAAGAGAACCAACAGTTTCTTTCTACCATAACTCCTTAAAGCTTCAAACAATAAGAAAGTAAACTTATTTTCTGTCAGTTCCTTTCATCCTCTTTTGATCCTGTGGTAGAGGTGATAATAAGAAGGATAAAGACCCCAAAGGCCAAAAGTAAATGGAAGTCATCCAGCAAGTAGCCTGAAGCATCAGGCAACCAGATCAACATCCCCAGAAGAGTTGAAAATTGACTGCTGTTGTGACTGGAAAACTCAGATTATATTATTGATTATTTTGCAGTAGAAAATTTTTCTTCAGTGTATGAACCCCAGGAAACATGAACAATGAGAGACAAACATTTTCAATAAATAACCTAAGCTGATTTTACAGGGATGGGAATCAGACTCCAACTCAAATCCTTAGGTGCGGAACATAGTAGGCATCTATACCTTTAAATTCAGTCATTGACAAAGTCAAACACTGAATTGCCAATCAGGCCACAGAGGTTTTATTTTCTCTTCCAACAAGATGGTGCACCAGCACATAACATCAAAAAAATGCAAGAATTTCTTAGTGTCGGTGTTCCTGAAGTCTGGTCAAAAGAAATCTGATCACCTAGTTCACCATTTACAAACCCTTTGGACTGTTATGTATGCAGCATTTGTGAGAGAGAAACTAATAAACAACCTCATTCCAATAAAGAGGTTGTTTAAGCTAAGATTGAAAACATGATGATGTCCATGGATAAAGAAAAGTTAATTAAAGCGTGCTTAAGATTTTCAACTTGAATTGAGTCCATCATTGCAGCCAATGGAGAATTTTTTGAACAATTTAAAAAATAATGACTATGTTTATGTTTTTACATATAAGAATAAATTTATTTCAAAATACAAGCCCTGGCTGGTGGCACAGTAGCCCTGGCTCGTGGCACAGTGGATAAGGTGCCAGCCTGCAAATTCAAAGGTTACTGGTTCAATTCCCAGCCAAGGCACATAACCAGGTTGCAAGCCAGGTCTCCAGCTAGGTCCATAGGCAGGTGAAAGGCAACCATACATTAATGTCTCTCTCCCTCTCTGCCTCTCTCCCTTCTCATCTCTCTAAAAATAATAAATTAAAAAGTCTTTAATGTTACAGTGAAAATATATATATAACACTTTTATGGTATGTTATTTTAATAAAATTTTGCTAATTGAATGCATGCACTCTGTACAGTATCATTTAATAGAAATTAAATGCAAACCACATTTGTTATTTAAAATCCTGTAGCATCCAACTTTAGAAAATAAAAATAATAATTTTAATATAGTTTATTTGACCCAGTATATCCAATATATCATTTCAATATGTGATCAATATAAAGAATAATTAATGAGATTTTACATTCTTCTTTGTACTAATTCTTCAAATTCTGGTGTGTATTTTACACTTATAAAATATCTCATTTCAGACTAGACACATTTCAAGGGCTTAATAATCACATGTGGCTTATAACTGCTTGATACTATGACACACTGTGATAATTAGCTATGCTTGGAGAATTACTGAGGGCTGTGGAAACACAAAGGCAAGATGTTGAACTCAACCTGGGAAAGGGGAGAAAATAAGAAAGGCTTAATAAGTATTAACCAGGTGAATGGTGGGTAAAAGGGTGTTCCAGGATGAGGAAATAGCATAAGCAAAGAATTGAAAAGATGAGAAGGGTAAGAATTGTCAAAGCTCAGAGGAAGTTAAGGAAAGCATTTCCAAAGAACCATGAATATTTCAGACACTGTGGGAGAGTGGATAGAGAAAGAAGGATGCCCCAATGCACCCCATGGAATTAGCCTCACTGTCTGCTGATCTAACTGATCAGCTCTGCCTCTTTCTACTTAGGGTGGTAACTCATAAACAAATCCTGCTCAGTCCTTTCTCTGCTCAGAAATGTTTCTAAACCTCTCTTTCCAAGAGTATCTTACACTTCCGACACTATTAACCAGTCAGCTTAATTTAGCCACACTGTTAATGGCAACCAAGCAAGGAAAAGTCTTCCCTCAGGGCCCAAAATAGTGGCTCTGCAGTCCCAGTCATTTAGGTTATGTTGCCACCACTTTGGGCTTCTCTGCCTTGCCTCAGGAGTCTCTCTTCCTCCATAGGATTAATGATAATGATAACAATAGCTGACATGTAGTAAGTCTTTATAATATGGAGAACTAAGTACTTTACGTGTATTATATCTTAACTATCACAATAAATCTCTATATTAGACTTTTTCTTACCCTTTGTTCACAGGCAAGTGCTAAGGCTTAGAGTAATGAAATGATTTGTTCAAGGTAATGAAGCTAATAGGAGGTTCAGTTGGGATTTAAGCCCAAGGAGTCTGAATTTGGAAGGTTAACATTAGGCTATAATGCATCTTCACCTCCCTCTACACATGTCACGCATATACACATGTGCATGCTCATGTGCATACAGCAAAAGCATTCCCTGAGAAATACATAGTTAGGTTGGACCAAGCTCTCAAGAAGGTGATCTGGTGGTCGTTCTGAGGGAAGGAACCTTAAGGGATGGAGAGCAGCATATCCCTCACTGTCTTAAGGTACTATGATGCAGGGCCATGAAGAGAAGGGTATCAGAACTGATCTGCCAACTCTTCTGAGTACTCCTAGCTAGGCCAGCATTCATGCCAGCTCATCTCTACTCTGGGCTGTGCAAGAGAAAAATTATTAAGGAAGAGTTATTATTTAATAAAATTGGCATTATTGGGTCTCCCTCTCTCTCTCTCTCTCTCTCTCTCTCTCTCTCTCTTTACACACACTAATCAATCTGATGTAATCAGTGTCAGAGATTTTTGACTTATTTACCACCTCTGTTCTTGTCTTTGACTCTGTAAAGAGGAAATGGATGGCAAATGCTGGAGTTGCATTGCCAGCCATTCTGAGCCAACAGAATAACCAATTCCTTCCCTAACTCATCATCCCTGTCTAGCTTTGTGGAGAATAATTAAGCTTACAAGCACTGGGCAGTGTTAGCAAAAGCTGACTGTGGTAAGAAACAACCCAAAATAGTCTTCTTTTTGGTTTGCTGCCCTGGATCAGGACTGTCTATGAATTGTTTTGTTCTGTTTAATTAGTGCCTGTGATCTCTAATTTACCCTTATGCTTTAACAATGAACCATATTCCTCTTTAAATGGCAGAAGGCAGGTGGAGATGGAGGCAGAGAAACTCAAACTGTACAGAGGCTGAATCAAGATAAACAGCCTAATGATTTAACTCTTTCCTCATCTGCAGGCTGCCTCCCATTATCCAGGAGAACATTTGCTTAGTTCCCCTAATGCAGTCCATTTGTCTTTCACTTGTCTTTGTGAATGGATACTTGGTAACTTTGACGCTGCTCCCCCCCAACACAGCTGGGCAAGTGTACACACCATAGCACAGTTTAAAATTATCATGGAGATTAAAGGTAAAAAAAAAAAAAAAAAAAAAAGTCACCCATCACAACTGTCTTTTAAGGGGAACTAGATGAAGAGAATTTAGTCCCTTCCCTTAACAATAGTGGTTTGCAAAGTGTGGTTCCTGAACCAGCTGTATCCAGTCCACCTAGGAATTGGTTACAAATCCAGATGCTCAGGCCTCAACCCAGTGCTACTGAATCAGGGGCTCTGCTGGTGAGGCCAGAAGTCTTCATGATTCAGGTGACTTTGATACATGCTTATGTTGCAGAACCACTGCGTTATGGAATCCCTTCTAAAGTAAAGCCCATAGTTGGAGAAATTCTGCTTTAAAAGGCAAGATGGCAAAGTAAAGGGAAAACTGGCTTTGGTTTTAACAGTGGTTCTCAACTTTAGATGCACATTAGAATAACCTGGAGAACTCTAAAAATACTCATACTTGGGCTTTACCCCTAGAGGTGGGATTCAGATGGTTTGATATAGCATCTAGGCATTAGAATTTTTAAAAAGCTACCCAGGTGATTCTAATGTGCTACCAGGGCTGTGAACCACCATTTTTAAGAACATAAGATAGGATGTCATCTGGAGGACTTTCCCTTTTCAGTTATCACCAGTAAATGCCCTGGGTTTGAAGCAGGGAAATGCCAGGATGACACATGAGTGATAGGGAAATACGACCAGTCTGAGAAGACAAAGGCATGGGAGCTAATGCATATTAAGTGCCTGCTATGTGCCAGGCATGACACTAGGCCCACACAACCCCAAGGGAGTAAATTTCCTGGGAGCATCACTGTGGAGCATGCAAAGGAGAAGTTGGGATAAAGAGATGATTAATTCAAATGACCAGAGAAGGTGCCAATCATAATCATTCAAGGAATAATGAACAAAAGAAGTGGGAGGAGACAGCCCAGTTCAGATACAGAAGGCTAGACTAAATGGCCTAATATTTCCTCAAAATTTCTTGTAGGATATTATTAAAAAGCGTAAGAGCTAATTTAATTTGGAAGCTGTTTCTGCACATTCAGAATGATGGAGAAAGCAGTATCACTTAAAACTTTGAGGTGACTAGACAATCTTATGGGGAAATGAGATCAAGTATTATCAATCAATTTTATAGACTAGAACCATGATTCTCAATATGTAGTTCCTGAAATTTGTTAGAAAAATAAATTCTCAGACCCCACCCCAGCCCTATTGAATCTGAAACTTTGGGGGAGGAGCCCTGCAACCTGTATTTTAACAAGTCTTCCAGGTAACCCTGATGGGTGTTCAAGTTTAAGAATCACAGCTCTAATGAGAGTTCATGCAAGCAATCTTCTATGGAGTCATCAATTTTTCCTTTTTTCACATCACTATGCATTCACCAAGGAGCCTGTCTATCTAACTCCCATACACCCTTGTCAGAACTGCATGGGAAAATGCTGAGAAAGGGGCAGGGCTACAGTGAGGACTGGCAATGATACTGGTACAAAACATGAGAGAGTAGGCCTCTAAACCCTGACATGTGCTTACAACGTGACCCTTGGAAGGTCACCTAACATCTCTGACTCAAAATATGGCACACAACAGATGCTCAATAAATATCTAAGTACCTGTAAGCCAAAGATAATAGTACTGAAGGAGGCAGGGTATAGTTAAGGGAGTAGGAGTGAGACATCTGAGACTGGGTCTTGGCTCTGCCTTTTTTTTTAAATTTAATTTTATTGTTGTAGTATTACATCCATCCTCTTTTTGCTCCCCTCTGTCCTCTTCCCCACCCACCCACTCCCCGACAAAGTCAATCCCACATGTTGTCCATGTCTATGGTTGGCTCTGCCTTTTGACTCGGAGCAAAGTACTTCCCAAATCAACCTCAGTTTCCTCAGCTATAAATGGAGAGAGATTCCAATTACAAGATCTCCAGAGGTTCTGTTGACATCAACAGTGTTTTGTTTAAAGTTCTGCACGGTGATACTGAGTTTAGTGAGCCAGCCAGTTTCTGTAACAATAGGACCATATAAACACAGAATCCTCTGTAGTCTCTGAACATGTCCTATATACATGATTAATTTCCAGCACCTAGAAAATAACTACTACTACTGCTGTAAGAGGTGGGTTAATCATTACTGTGCGGCAAGCCACCCTGCAACTACCTGATTAAACAGTGTCCTGACCCATTTAATAATTAAAGTTTTCCATTATAGTACACAACAGTCTCTCTTCATGGTTGGAAGCTGTTTGGAGCATCTGGGAAACATTATGCAGAAATAACTGAGGTAGGCCTTTTGAGCTCATTAGGATTATAGGGTTAGATGAACCCTCAATTGCCCTTACTCATTAGAAGGGGGGAAAACACAGCAAACAGTCAAGGACACCCTCAAAAGGGATCATCAGAAAGGAATGCAAGTAGTGAAAAGAGGCAAGACCTGGTGCAAATCTCTGCTCCCCATTAGCTGTGTGAACTTAGATTTTACTATTACTATCTCTGAGCCACAGACCCATCTTTGAAAAGGAAATAATACCACCTGCCTCATAAGGTTGTTCTGAGGAGCAAAGAATGGACTATGTAAATGGCTCAATATAAAATCCAGAACAATCTGAAATAATTACTAATGAGAGAGGATATTACTATCCTGAATTACCTCTCCACATGAAAGTGAATAGAATTGTGAGATCCTGGTTGCCTGCAATTTAACTGAACAAAAAAAGGGCTTGAGGCATAGCTGCTACATATCCAGCTCTGGGCAGGGTACTGTGAAGCATAACTAGAAAATGACAGGTAGAAGCACACAAAATTGAAACACTTGATCACTTTACTGACAAACTCTCACCAATGTTATGGTTTACCTAATATATGAGCCTATGTCTCATTTCCCGTAAAGACCGATCCTGTCACAAAATGATTGATGGGCAGGAAAATAGTAGCAAGCCCCAAATGTTTAACCAAATGCTGATTTAGATATAACACAAAAATGCAGTGCAGGAAGGCATAGTTGATGGCCCTACAGGAAGCCAATGAACTGTCCTTTTGGGCAGAGTGACCCACTAAGATACCCACACTTTTTTTTAACCCTCACCTGATGATATGTTTATTGATTATAGAGAGATAGGAAGGAAGAGAATGAAAGAAAAACATTGATGTGAGAGAGAAGCATCTATTGGTTCCTCCTGTATATGTCCCAACCAGGGATCAAAGCTACAACCCAGGCAACCCAGGAATGTGCCCTTACTGGTAATCAAACCTGCAACCATAAACCTTTTGTTGTATGGGATGATATTCCAACCAACTTAGCCACCAAGCCAGGACACTGCACTTTTTGAATTGCTTTTTTTAAGATTTTATTTATTTATTTTTAGAGAGAGGGGAAGGGAGGGAGAAAAAGGGAGCGAAACATCAATGCATTTGCCTCTCACACAACCCCAACTGGGAACCTGGCCTGCTACCCAGGATGTGCCCTGACTAGGAATTGAACTAATGGCCACAGGCTGGCATTCAATCCACTGAGCCACACCAGCCAGGTCTGAATTGTTTTTCCGATATGCCTTCCTTTTGGCCACCTATCTGGCTCCACTCCCTTCCTTCCTTCCAGTTCAAGGATAAGAGGGTAGTGGAAGACTTAACTCCTAGGAAAAAGACCCCCACTGGCAGGCTGAAGGCGAGGAGTTCAGCACAATCATAAGATGTTGAAGTGGGTAACAGGCTTTGTTCCTTGAGATTCTGTGAGCTTCTGGCCTGCAGGAACAAGCTGTTCCATAGAACACATCTCTGCTGAGAAGAGATATCAGCAGATGCTGACTCTTTCCAAGTCGCAGTTATTATGATGCCTGTAACCGTTTCATTGTAAAAATATACGCATATCCCTCAGAGCCCTGCCACTCCCACCTTCCTTGAGTAGTTGTTGGGCTTCACACCCACCAAATTAGATGTGTTCCTACTCATTCAGGCACAGGCAGTCTAGGTCCCTTGGTGTTGGAAGCAACAAAATCAGTCAAAGAGATAAAGCCAGATAAATGTAAGGAGAAATCAGGGTACTTTCTCTGATGAAGGTTTCCCAAAGACAGCTGCATCCCAGCTGATGATGAAATCAGACTCATCCTTTTCCCCACACAGCTTCCTTAGTTGTAGCCTGTCTTTTGCCCTTATCAAATTTGGGGTGGAGGTGGCACATCCCTGCTGTAGAGGATTAAGATCACTCCATTTTCAGCCTGTACACTCCTCATAGTCTCCTCTGAGGGAAGTGGGCGGCTGTCTGGCTAGTCCTCTCCCAGGAAGGAAGCTAGATTGCCAGGCATCTCTGGGTACATATTTATATCACAAACATTTATGTAATGCTCACCATGTGCCAGGTGCTGCTCTAGGCACGATACACATAGTAATACATCTATCATTCCCATAACAACCCTGTACAGTATGTATAGTTATTAAGCCCATATTAAAGATGAAAAACCTGAAGCACAGAAAAAATTAAGTAATTTGTCCAAGGTCACAGAAATGATAAGTGGGAGAGCTGGGATTTGACCAAGCAGTCTGGCTCCAGAGCCTGTTCTCAGAATGACTACAATATCCTTTCCCCTGAAGTAAGAAGTTTCAAAGGAGTAGATGGGGACAGAGAGAATGCCAGAGGCCTTACCCAGTGGTACAGCTTGGATTGAAAACCAGTAAAGACCTCTGCTATAAAATGTCTTCCTCTTGCCCTGCTGAGTCAGAGTTCATACTCTGCTCCCTCTTCAGAGCCATACAAGGCCCTTTCTGAATTGTGAGTAAAACTTGGCAGTGGCAACACCATCATTAGTCAATAACACCCAAGCCCAAAGCAAATTATTGTATTCAAAACTGAGCAAAGTCCTGAGAGTTTGGTTCCCTGAACAGTCAAACTGTGATAAAGAAAGGAGTTTAGAAGTGTATGGCTAGCAGAATTGCCCAGGAGAAAATAGACCTGAGGATAACCATGTCGAAGATCCCTAAGTAGCCAGGCATTTCATGAAAATACTAGGTACATGGGGGTGGTGGGTAGCAAGGCCCCAGAAGGAAAAGTAAGACTGCACTGAAGATGGACATTACCTTCTTCCTGTTTTGACCCCCTCAATCTGACTTTATGAACTAGCCCCAAGTCAAACCATGGAGGGCAGCAAGGTCTTCTACAGGAGCACAGGCTCCCAGGCTAATGAACAAGGCCCCTGGTGACTGTATGTTCAAACTCAAAGTTATCCCCTATGTGTCACTGATATTCTTCAGTAAAGCCCACCCCCAGCTCACCCACCCTGTAGTGGCATTTGGACATTTGAAAGAAGAAGATGACAGTAAAGCATCCAGATCAGAAAGCACAAGAAAGCCTTAATGGTGTGAATAAGCCAGGATTATTGACTCTGAAAATAACAGGCAGATCCTCTAGGACAGCTTACAGTGCAGACTGCTTGTGGTGGTTGTATAGCTCACATGCTGGAACCACTCAGCTTCTATCATTATGATTAAGATTATGGTGAATCTCTGATTTACTAAACATTTAATATGTGCCAGACATTGTTACAACAGTTTTGCATTAATTCATTTAGTCTTCACAGTAACTTTACTAAGTAGTTATTATGAATTTAAAAAACTGAAGCTACTAAAAGTTAAACCCTGGTTAAAGGTCACACAGCTGCTAAGTGGCAAATTGGGGACTGCCTGTCTCCAAAGCCATGGTTCTCTATTTCTAAAATTCAATGGGGTTTGTGCAAAAGGAACTGACTTCTGCATGAAAATCTACCAATGTTTTATTTATCATTTGTAATTATTAAGTTTGCTGAGGCCTGTGACAGGTCAAAGACCATGCAAGTTGGAGATCAGGGAGGAGATGGGCCAATGCCACTAGTATTTTCCACTAAGGCACCCATCTCCTCATGTATGTCCAAATCAGGCTCTCCTTAGCAGAGTAACTAACCTATGAACATGTATTTAGAGTAGAGCTTGATATTTTATGAGACAGGGAATGAATAGTAGGACATGAAGTGGCAGTTTGGTGAAATATCTCTCCCCTAAGATCTCCCTATCAACTAGATGGCTAGGTCATTATGAGTGGAATCCTCCATTCTGGTCCTTTACTATGGAGCTGTCCTAGCACTGATCAATAAGCAGATGTTACAGGCTGCACTGGAACTGAAAGCCCTCTGATTCCTGTGGGTCCAGACTATCTATTCCTTTGTCAGAGTGATTTGGTTAGAGAGAAAGGCTACCAGCTGTGGAACCATTCAAAGGCTCCCGTCTTGGAGAAGAATCACCCAGAGCGCCTCTGTGACTTAAGTGAAAGATTAAGGATAATCAAGTCAACAAAGTACCAAACATAGAGAGGAAGTAGAAAGTCAAGGTAATGAATCTGTTACACTGCCTGACCCCTTTGTATCTGGAATGACTTTCAGGATTGTCACAGACTCTTAAACATGGAAGAAGGGAGAAGTCATTGCTGTGTACCCTCTAACTCCCTTTCTAGTCCAAAAATGGCAAATTGAGGAGAGTTTACTTTGCCCACCTCTAGCTCCTAGGAACAAACTTTTAATACATCTCTTTCAGGGAGGAACCAACACATAGCTTCATGGCTAAGGGAAAGACCAAATCACTTATGGGACAGCATCTAGTGTAACTTAATAACATTCATATTCATCTATACACCAAACATGCAAGTGGAACCTCATAGGTTTAAAAAAAATTATCACTTTATTTTAAATTAGCTTTCCTTCTTGATTTTTTCACTCAGTCATCCAGCTTCGTCTCAGAGTTGTCACTGAATATGAGAGATGAAAAAGAGGAATATTAAGGAAATCCTTTTATTTCACTTTCCCAATGACATTTGCATCTATACTTTTCTTTCTAGCCCTGTCACTAACCCTGTACCCAACCTTATTCTCCAACACTCAGTACATTCTTGACTGTATTCTTGTCTCCAGGGCTGGCTTTATGTGCCTACTATCTGTGCAGTGTCACAAGAACTCACACTTGATTGAACACTTTCCTGTCATTATCTTGAAAGTCTTAATCATTTTTAATAAGGGATCCTGTATTTTAATTTTGTAATGGCCTTCACAAATTATTTAATCACTCCTTCTTCCTGTCTTTTTCCATCTGGACCCATCTTACACATATTTATTGTCAGAGCTGGTTTGCTAATGTAGTAATAATGTCCTAATATCTCTAATGGCTATCCAATGCCTCAAGAATCAAACTCAAACTCCTCAACCTGGCCTTCTGTTACCTGGTCTCTGTCTATCTAATGTTCCATACATCCTATAAAAATTCCACCCATTTCAGAATTTGGGGTGGTTTTAACATTAACTGACTGCAGGAGAATGATTAACAGCTCACATTTGGGAGTCAGACTGATCTGGCTTAAGGGTCTGGTTTATACTTACTAGCTGTATGACTTTGGGTAAAGTCTTTAGCTTCTCTGAACCTCAGGTTCTTTCTCTGTAAAAAAAAAAAAAAAAAAAAGGCATGCCAAAAAGGCCTGTCTCATTAGGTAGGTGCAAGAATTTAAAAAGACAACAAAAACAAATCTCTAAATGTAGTTTCTGGCCCCTACTACATACTCAATAAATATTAGCTACTAATATTGTTGTTTGCTATTCTAATTGATACAGAGCTGAGTGGCCCTAGAAGCCACCATGCCTTTGTCCCAGTCTAATTAGCCACATCACTGGCTGAATTTTAAGTTTCTCAGAATGACATGACATGTCCCTCTACTTCCCTGTCACATATACTTCAATTACCCTTTTCCAGCTGTAGTTCACCACAGTTTGCATGCTGTTGAGCTTCTTCCCTTCTTCTCCCTCTGCTAGTATGGGAGCAACCTGATGGGCCTGCAGAAGCTGCAGAAGCACACATAGAGAGGAAGCAGCACATTTTCCAATGAGGACTTCCAAGGAAAGCAGCTATGGGAACTGGCATTCAGGTTTTGAGCACCATCCTTTCCCCTGCCAAGGCATATCCATTTCCCTGTGAATCCCATGGTGGCCCTTGGAGGATACAGAGATTTCAGATGAGTTTTGTCCAGGTATCTGCATGAAATGATTCCGCAAAGGTGACCTCATACCAGATCAACTCCAATTTTGCAGCAAAGGTTCATCCTCAGCTGCTGAAGTAATTCACAAAGTATTCAGGAAAATGCCTCAGCCTACATGAAGAATAAGAGCCCTGCTTAGACTTTCTTCCTGAGTCCTTTGCTACAACCCAACTGCAGTAAGGAGACCAACTTCCAACCATGTCACTCCTTGTTCCTTCCCATCCACTTACAGATGTGTTTTACCTTTCTTTTAGAACAGGGTTTCTCACCCATGGCTACATTCAAGAATCACCTGTGAAATTTCTGAAGCATATGAATGTTGGGTCAACCTCAAGACTAGTTAAATCTGAAAGTCCAAGAAAAGAGCTTGGAAATGGTAATGTTGACAAGCTCTCAGGGTGATCCTAATGTGCAGCTAAGGCCAAGAACCACTGGACTAGATAATAATAGACTTAACCAATGTCCTGGTTTCCATGTCTTTCTCCTTTAAATATTTTTAAAATTTATTTTTAGAGAGAGGGGAAGAGAGAGAGAAAAACATCAATGCTTGCCTCTCATACACCCCAACCAGGGACCTGGCCCACAAACCAGGCCTGCGCCATGATCAGGAATCAAATCAGCTACCTTTCGGTTTGCTAGACAACACCCAATCAATCAACTGAGTCACATTAGTCAGGGCATCTTTTATTCTTAAACATTGCTGTGCCACCTACTGGTTGACATTTAAAAAATCCAATATGAAAGACGAATAGAAAACCTCCCATAGGACCCCATTCACTTTCTTGACACCTGTCACCCATTCACTCTGCCTTCCCATCACACCCAGTTCTTTATCAGTGCACAGACACCACCTAATTTAATCCCATTGAAGTTTTATTTACACTGTTTTCTTGACCTAGAATGTCTCTTCTTCTTTGCTTAAAGTAGTGGTTCTCAAAATGTGAGGGCTTGTTACAACACAGATTTGTATGCTCCACCTGAGTTTCTAATTTAATAGGTCCAAGTGGACATGAGATTTGAAACGAACAAATCCCAAAGCAAGGTTGATGCTGCTGGTAAAAAGACTACATTTTGAGATCCACCTGCCTAGAAAAACCTTACTCTTTAGGCCTGGCCAGCTCAAATGCTACCTACACTACAGTGCCTTCCTTTACCTCCCACCTCCCAGGTAAAAGTGAGCATTTGTGCTCTGCATTCTTCCAGTGTTTTATTTGTGCCTCTGTTGGTTATACTTGGTTGTATTTCTGTTTCTTCCATCATCCTGTAGAGCACTGAAGAATTTGGCAGAATTGTTTGTATCCACTGTGATGCTTTGTGCTGCTTTTGATAGCAGAAGAGCCTGTGAATATGTCTGTAACAGTTTATTCTTTATTTTTTAATATTTTATTTATTTATTGTTAGAGGGGAAGGGATAAAGAAAGAGAGGAGAAACACATCAATGTGTGGTTGCCTTTCACACACCCCAAACCTGGGACCCAGCCTGCAGCCCAGGCATGTGCTCTGACCAGGAATCAAACTGGCAACTCTTTGGTTTGCAGGCCAGCTCTCAATCCACTGAGCCACACCAGCCAAATATGTCTTGAACGGAGCTGTTTACTCTAACATGTAGAGGGAGACTGTGTGTGTGGGGAGCCTCTGAAAACTGAACTTGAGTCACATAAAATAGCACCATCCTTGAATGCATAGTGTAAACCCCAAATGCTTCCTCTTTACCTTATAATTTAGTAGAAGCTGCTCTCCCCTTCCTGAATTTCCAAAAGACCTTATTCAAAATGATATTACAGTCCTGGGAAAAAATTACAGGATTTTCTGTTGGCAAACTTTAAGAAAACAAGCTTATCTTCACTATCTTTCCCTCTCTCCTTACTGACTTCTGATTCCCACTCTCCCCCCAAAGCATCAGGGTCTTCCTGCTAATTTCTGGCCATTCAAATGGTTCCACAGCAATTGTTCTGATGCTCCAGCCAGACTTTTCTGCCCTTCTTACATGTCCTTTGGTCTCTGTATTCTGCCAAGATCCTCTGTTGATAATAAAACCTCTAAATATAGTGCTGTGATTAAGAGCATGGGCTCTGGGGTCAAATAGATCTTAGGACTTTTGGACCCACCATTTATCGGTTGTGTCACACTGGGAAAGTCAATGAATCTCTCTGATACTACATTTCCTCATTTGTAATATAGGAATTTCATGCATACTTTTCAGAGATATTACAAGGAATAAAATAAAATAATGTATGTAAAGCACATGTATCAAATGCTCAATAAAGAGCTGTTATTAGCCCTGGCTGGTAGCACAGTGGTTAAGGCGCCAGCTTGCAAGCCCAAAGTCGCAGGTTCGATTCCCCAGCCAGGGTACATAATCAGGTTGCAAACTAGGTCTCCAGTCAGGTCTGTGGCTGGAGGCAGGTGAAAAGCAACCATACATTGATATTGATGTTTCTCTCCCTCTCTGCCTCTCTCCCTTTCCCTCTTTCTAAAAATAATGAAATAAAAAAATCTTAAAAAAAAAAAGAGCTGTTATTAAAACTGCATTTATGATAAAACTGCATTATAATACCTGGTAAAAGCTTGCCCAATCATTTCCTCCACCTCCCATCCCCATCCCAGGAAGCCTTTACAATCTAAAAACAACCTTGTATGGCAGGGACTCTGAAAAAATCCTCCCTTTTTTGCACTGTTACCAGAATGATCTTTTTGTTTGTTGAAGAAACTGACTTTTTATTCCTTTTTTCCAATAATGTATCTGAATTAGATTTCATCTCCTACCTTTAGTATGTTGACAGTGTTCTTCTGGACATCCTTTCCCGTTTTAAGAATAGACTTTATCTTTTAAAGCATTTATGAACTCACAGAAAATTGACAGGAAGGTGCAGAGAATTACCATATATCCCCTCCACAACACACACACTATCTCCCCCACACTATCAACATACACTACCAGAGTGGTGCATTTATTACAATCAATGAACTTACATTGGCACATCAAAATCACCCAAAGCCCATAGTTTACATCAGGGTTCCCTCTTGGTGTTGTATAATCTATGAGTTTGGACAAATGTATGATGACATGTATCTTTCATTATATGATACACCATTTGTGTATCATACATAGTTACACTGCCCTAAAAATCCTCTATGCTCCACTGATTCATCCCTCTCCACCACTGATCTCACACAACCACTGATATTGTTATTGTCTCCATAGTTTTCTTTTTTTCCAGAATGTTGTATAGTTAGAATCATCCTGCTGTCGCCTTTTCAGCTTGGCTTCTTTTGCTTAGTAATATGCATTTACAGAATTATCATTTCAGAATATAAATTTGATCACTTTCTTCCTCTGCTTAAGCAGAGGCTTGTAGACAAAACCCTAAATCCTTAAATGGCCAAAAGCACCCTGAATTTAATGGTACTTACCTGGGAAGTATTTGGAAATTTAGGGGCTTTGGGACTATCATAAATATCAAGGGGACAGTTCGGAATTTAGAAGACAAGGACAAAGGAGGCTAAACTTCCTGGAGCCTTGCATGTGCGAACTAGAATTCTCCATCCCCACTGTAGGATTGTCCTACCCACAGCCAATGGCACCTCCATTGAACTCTGCTGCTTCATCTCCTACCATCCCTTTGCTCTCTGGACTCTAGCCAACCTAGCCTTGTTTCTAGTCCTCCACAGCACCTTAGGCCTGCTGTTCTTTCTGCCTGGAATATCGATTAATTCTGACTGATCTTCAGATTTCAGTATAAGTGATTTATCTTCATAGAGGCTTTCGTTAATTTCTCACTATACTGTACTTCCTTAGAATTGTTTCTTTCCTTAAGAATATTTATCTCAGTTTAT
Organism: Noctilio leporinus; assembly: GCA_004026585.1. NCBI lineage: Eukaryota > Metazoa > Chordata > Mammalia > Chiroptera > Noctilionidae > Noctilio > Noctilio leporinus. The sequence continues at coordinate 37,109 of PVIW01010590.1, forward strand.
AAGTATATTCTTATCTGTATAATTATTTGATTAATGTCTACCTCACCCATGAGATCTGAAGCTCCATGAAAACAGGCATCACATCTGTTTCTGCTCACCATTGTATACCCAGCACCTAGCCCAATGTTTACCTAATAATAGGCTCTCTCTCTCTCTCTCTCTCTCTCTCTCTCTCTCTCTCTCTCTCGCTCTCTCTCATGAATGTCCACAGATAATCATCCCACAGTCTTTCTCAAGGCTTAAGGGAGAAGAAGCAGCTATCAACATGTTCTGCTCCCAGGGATCTAAGAACAATTGGATCTCACTTGACTCTTTGAGGTAGGAGGGGGAAATGGAGAGTAGGAAGGCTCTTCTTTTTATTATTTTAAGGGTATTTCATTGATTATGCTATTACAGTTGTCCCAAATTCTTTTCCCTTTGCTCCACCACACCCAAGACCTCCATTAACTCTCACAGTCCTACCTGCCTTAGTTCTTGTCCATGGGTTATGCATATAAGTTCTTTGAATTTACGCTTTCCTCTATTATTCTTAACTCCCCCTATCTTGTACCCACCAATTATGTTTCCTAATCCCTGTACCATTTCCCCCTTTCACCCCTTTCCCCCTCCCAGATGATAACCCTCCCAGTGGTCTCTATAGCTATGATTCTGGTCCTATTCTTGTTGTTTGTTTAGTTGTTTTTGCTTTTATTTTAATTTTTTTAGGTTCTGCTGTTAATAGTTGTGTTTGTTGTCTTTTTAATGTTCATGGTTTTGATCCCCTTTTTCTTAAATAAGTCCCTTTAACATTTCATATAATAATGGCTTGGTGATGAAGAACTCCTTTAGGTTTACCTTGTCTGGGAAGCACTTTATCTGCCCTTCCATTCTAAATGATAGCTTTGCTGGATAGAGTAATATAGGCTGCCGGTCCTTGATTTTCATTACTTGAATACTTCTTGCTAGTCCTTTCTTGCCTGCAAAGTTTCTGTTGAAAAACCAGCTGAAAGTCTCATATGAACCCCTTTGTAGGTAATTCTCTTTTTTTCTCTTGCTGCTTTTAAGATTCTCTCTTTATCTTTAATCTTTGGCATCTTAATTCTGATGTTTCTTGGAGTGGTTTGATTTGGATCTAGCTTGTTGGAGACTCTCTGTGCTTCCTGGACTTGTATGTCTATTTCCTTCACCAAATTTGGGAAGTTTTCCTTCATTATTTTTCACACAAATTTTCAATGTCTTGCTCTTCCTCTTCTCCTTTGGGCGCCCCTATGATTCAGATGTTGACACATTTAAAGTTGTCTCAGAGGTTCCTAAGCCTCTTCTCATTTTTTTTTTTTTAATTTTTGTTTCCTCTTTCTGTACTAGTTGACTGTTTATTTCTTCCTTATGCTCCAAATCATTGATTTGAACCCCATTTTCTTTCCCTTCACCATTGATTTTATGTGTATTTTCCTTACTTTCACTTAGCCTAGCCTTCACTTCTTCCCTTCTGTGTTTGCCATATTTAAGCATATTTGTCAAGTCTGTGAACATTTTTATCACCAATGTTTTAAACTGTGTGTCCATTAGGCTGACTAACTCCTTGTCTGTTAGATTGGCTATTTCTTCATTGCTTAGTTCACCCACTAGGACCTTGATCTGTTCCCTTTTTTGAGTCATAGTTCTCTGTCTTCTCAAGTTGACAGACTCCTATGTTTGCTTCCGTGTCTTAGGTAAAGCTATCACATCAGTTATGTTGTAAGGGGTTGAGCCATAGGAATTCGTCAGTACATGTGGCCCATTTCACTATGTTGTGGTGCTTTATGTGGGGGAGGGGTCTGAGAGGGAACAATGCTGCTTGCTCAGCACTTACTCCTTTTTCATGCACTTTTCCTTCTTCCTGTAGAGGACTGGTGCCCCTCTAGCTGTTGTCCTGACTGTGGGTTCCCAGAGTGGAAGGATCTGTGGACATTCCAGGACCATGGGGGCCTCTAAACAAACAGACTCTGCTGAAAGACTAGCAGTTTCTTTCTCCAGGCCAACCTCCACTGGTTTTCACAGTCAGAAGCAATGTGACTTTATTTTCCCCCTGGAAATGAGCTGCATAATCTCGTCTGGTGCCTGGAGCACTCAACAGGTGTCCCTCCCTTTTTTTTAAATGCGCTTTCCACAGGTTAGCCACAGTCACTCTCCCACCACAGCTGTCATGTTGCCAAACCGCATCATCTGTATCCAAGCTCCACCCCTCCTACCTGTCTGGATCAGTATTTCTTCTTTATATCTCTTGTTTGTTGGACTTCCATGCAGCTCAATATTCTGGAATTTCTGGCTATCTCTAGTTTTGAGATAATGTATCTGTTCTTGGTTGTGGAGGGAGATGCAGTATGTCTACCTATGCCTCCATCTTGGATTCTCTCTGCCTCTTCTCTTTAATTTTCCTGCTTGCATTCAAGCTTCTTAGAATGAAGTCACAATGATTGTGTTTACAATTTCTTCCTGATTCCTAAGTGCTACACATATACATTCTGGTTGATTGCCTACTTCCAAATCTAATTACAGTAAAATGAACAAAAGAGTGTTGAGAACATGTTGTCTCTTCACTTTTTAATGCTTTCAAGATGTGCAAGATACCTGTTCAATTTTTGAAAAATTTGAAAAACATCCTGTCAAGAGTCTAACAGCCTTGAAATGTGGTGTAAGTGGTGGAGCCACTTACACCTTAATCCTCTCGTGAGCTGTATATTGAAAATCATAACAACAGGCTGCTGCAGCTCTAAGGGGTTCAGAGTTCATACATAAATAATTATGTATTTTATTTCTTGTTTACCTTTTTAATGCCATAATCTAGGCAATCAAAAAGAAAGAGAAAAAAGAGCAAGAGCTATGTACAGGTGTACAATTTGAGAGGAGCTGCTGAGAACAGAAACACACTTCCTAGGTGTAGGACCCAGGGAACAGTGATGCCAATTAGTGGAGGAAGTAGTGACACAGGTCATTATGGAGTCACTACTGTACTACTGGGATGTCTTCTATTTGAGGACATTTCCTGGACCTCTAGGAAGTAGCATTGGGCTAAGGTCAGGGTTAGGAAATTTGACTTCTACTTGCTTTCCCCATTCTCACCCCCAAGCCTGGGTTCAGGACCATTGTCTTGCTCCTTCTTCCCAGTACTTAGGTTATCATTTGGGCTAAAACCTAAGGGGCTGGATCCTGTGCCCTGAATCATTCACTCTAGCAGTTTAGCGCTCCTCCCTGAATGTAAGCCAGTGTGTGTAAAACCACAAGAGGTGGCTAAGAAATGTCTGGTGGATGTGTGGTTTTAAAACAGAGCACTTTTACCCCCCACCCCCACCTTAGAGCACACTGACTTATCTGATTATAGGGGTTTAACACAGATGACAAAACCAGAGCCTTCCTAATTTTTAATTTTTTTAATTTACATATATTTTAATTTTTAAAAAGACTTTCATTATCCTTTTTAGAGAGAGGGGTAGGTAGGGAGAGAAACAGAAAGGAAGAGAGACATCAATGTATGGTTGGCTGCCTTTCACCTGCCTCCAGCTATGGACCTGGCTGGAGACCTGGCTTGCAACCTGGTTATATGCCCTGGCTGGGAATTGAACCAGCGACCTTTGTGTTGGCAGGCCAGCACCTTATCCACTGTGCTACTAGCTAGGGCACATATTTATTATTTTTAAGGAGAGGGGAAGGGAGGGAAGCAGAGAGGTAGACAAGCATCAATGTAAGCCTGCCTTTCTTCTGCCTCCAGCTACAGACCTGGCTGGAGACCTAGCTTGCAACCTAGTTATGTGCCCAGGCTGAGAATCGAACCAGCAACGTTTGGATTAGCAGGACAGTGCCTATTCACTGAGCCACCATCTAGGGCTTTCCTAGTTTTTAAATGCCCTCGGATCCAGAGCATAAGTTCACAACCAAACACAAAGATCTGTGAATCAAAGATTTTATTTGGAACTGCAAATTCAAAAACTTAAATAAGTCAAGGCTTCAATAAAATTATAGGTTTCTTTAATTTTTTAAATTTTATTGTTGTTGTATTATATTAATCCCCATTTTGCTATCCTCTGTCTCCCTCCCCACTCACCCATTCCCCCCAAAGTCAATTCAATATCTTGTCCATGTCCATGGTTCCTTTATACTAGGTTCTTGTCTAAACTGCTCCCCTTCCTTGCCTCTTCTTCCCCACTCCCCCCAACCGGCTTCCCTCTGACCACTGAAGGGCTATTCACTGTATTCATATACTTGGTTCAGTTTTGCTTGTTATTAGTTTTGTTCATTATTGTCCTGTAATGGGTGAGATCATATGGTATTTGTCCTTCAATGACTTGCTTATTTCACCAAGGATAATACTCTCCAGTTCCATCCATGTTGTTGCAAAGGATACGAGTTCCTTCTTTCTTTCTGCTGTATAGTATTCCATTGTGTAAATGTACCAAATTTTTTTGATCCAATCATACACTGATGGGCACTTAGGCTGTTTCCAGCACTTGGCTATTGTAAATAGTGCTGCTATGAACATAGGTGTACATAGGTTCTTCTGAATTGGTATTTCAGGATTCTTTGAGTATAGTCCAAGTAGTGGAATTGCTGGATCAAAAGGCCGTTCCACTTTTAGATTTTTAAGGAAAATCCATACTGTATTCCACAGTGTCTGCACCAGCCTGCATTCCCACCAACAGTGTATGAGGGTTCCCTTTGCCCCGCATCCTCGCCAACTCTTGTTGTTTCTTGATTTCTTGATGATTGCCATTCTGACAGGTGTGAGGTGGTATCTTATTGTGGTTTTAATTTGCATCTCTCTGATGACTAGTGATGTTGAGCATTCTTTCATATGCCTCTGAGCCCTTTCTATCTCTTCCTCAGTGAGTTGTCTGCTCAGATCCTTTGCCCATTTTTTAATTGGGTTGTCTGTCTCCCTGGTGTTGAGTCACATTAGTCCTTTATATATTTTAGAGGTCAGACCCTTGTCTGAGGTATCATTGGCAATTATGTTTTCCCATACAGTTGGTTCCCTTTGAATTTTGCTGATGTTTTCTTCAGCTGAACAGAAACTTTTCAATTTGATATAGTCCCATTTGTTGATTCGTTCTTTGATTTCCTTTGCCCTAGGTGAAGTATCAGTAAACATATTTCTGCATAGGATATCCAAAAGGTTACTGCCTATATTTTTCTCTAGGACCTTTATGGTGGCACTGCTTATGTTTAAATCCTTTATCCATCTTGAGTTTATTCTGGTGTATGGTGTAAGTTGGTGGTCTAGTTCTATCTTTTTGCATGTTGCTGTCCAGTGCTCCCAACACCTGTTGAAGAGACTGTATTTACTCCATTTGATGTTCCTTCCCCCGTTGTCAAATATTAGTTGACCATAGAGTCCTGGGTTAATTTCTGGGCTCTCTATTCTGTTCCATTGATCTGTATGTCTATACTTATGCCAGTACCATGCTGTTTTGATGTCAGTAGCCTTGTAGTATTGTTTGAAGTACAGTAGTGTGATTCCTCCTACCCTGTTCTTCTTTCTTTTTTTCTTTTTTTTAATTTTATTCTTGTATTACATCTATCCCCATTTTGCTCCCCTCTGTCCCCCTCCCCACCCACCCATTCTCCTAAAAGTCAATCCCACCTGTTGACCATGTCCATGGTTCCTTTATACTAGGTTCTTGTCTAAGCTGCTCCCCTTCTTTGCCTCTACCTCCCCCCTCCCCACAACCCCGTTCCCCCTGACCACTGAAGGCCTATTCCTTGTATGCATATACTTGGTTCTGTTTTGCTTGTTGTTAGTTTTGCTCATTATTGTCCCATAATGGGTGAGATCATATAATATTTGTCCTTCACTGACTGGCTTATTTCACTAAGCATAATACTCTCCAGTTCCATCCATGTTGCTGCAAAGGGTACAAGTTCCTTCTTTCTTTCTGCTATATAGAATTGCATCGTGTAAATGTACCAAAGTTTTTTGATCCAATCATACACTGATGGGCACTTAGGCTGTTTCCAGCACTTGGCTATTGTAAATAGTGCCGCTATGAACATAGGTGTGCATAGGTTCTTATGAATTGGTGTTTCAGGATTCTTTGGGTATAGTCCAAGTAGTGGAATTGCTGGATCAAAAGGCAGTTCCATTTTTAGTTTTTTAAGGA